>NMUG010011496.1:0-10616 GCA_002855965.1 Monotropa hypopitys
ACAAAACAATTGTCAGGTGCTCCGCATGCTGTTCTTCATTCTTGGAGTAGATAAGAATATCGTCAATGAACATGATTATGAAGTCATCGAGATAGTTGGTGAAGATCTGGTTCATCAGGTCAATAAATGCTGCATGTGCATTGGTGACGCCAAATGGCATAACTAAGAATTCGAAATGCCCATACATGGTACGAAAAACTGTCTTTTCTACGTCTTCTTCCTTAACCTTGAGCTGGTGATATCCTTAATGAATATCGATCTTTGAGAATATTTTGGCTCCTTGAAGTTGGTCGAATAAATCATCAATTCTTGGTAACGGATACTTGTTTTTGATGGTGACTTTGTTCAACTCTTGATAGTCGATACAGAGCTGCATCGTTCCATCTTTCTTCTTGACAAGTAAAAATGGTGCTCCCCATGGTGATGAGCTAGGCCGGATAAAATCTTTATCTACTAGTTCTTGGAGTTGTGCCTTTAATTCCTTCAATTATGCGAGTGCCATTCGATAGTGGCTTTAGACATTGGCTGGCTTCCTGGAATAGTCTCGATACTAAACTCCACCTCTCGATCAATGGGTATTCCTGGCAAGTCTTTGGGAAAAACATTGAAAAAATCACGAACTATGGGGATATCAGATATCGAATGAGTACTTGGTGTTGTAGACAAAATACTGCAAAGGTAACCTCGGCATCCTTTCTGCAAAAGTCGACGAGCATGTGCCATAGACACAAAATATGGGGGTGATGTGACTCTTTCTCTTTCGAGCTTGGCTTCTTCCTCTCCGAGTCCTATGAAGACTATACAATTCTCTGCGCAATTGATCTTGGCCTTGAATTGGGACAACCAATCCATTCTAATGATTGCATTGAAATGGGACATAGCTAGAGGGATTAAGTCGATTGCGGTATGAGTTCCATTCATGGAAACGTCGTGGTTCCTAAGAATAGATGAGCATACGACTCCCTTGCTCATAGGTTGAGATACGAGCAAGTCAAATCCCAAGGGTTCAAGATTTCTACTGATTTTTTGAGTGTGGGATTTCGAAATGAACGAGTAAGTAGAACCTGAATCAAATAAAGCATAGGTAGGAATTCCACAGACAAGAATTCTACCTACCACCACGGCTTCATCGTTCCGTGGATCTCCGGGGACTAAAGCGAAAGCTCTTCCCTGATGCTAGTTTCGGTTGTCTTGATGGTTGTTCCTTGGTGCACCCACGGGTATCACGTTTTCTCCCGTTGCTGGCCTGGGACAATCTTTCTTGAAATGTCCCTCTCGATCACAACCGAAACATATTAAGAATACTCTATTTCCCCCGCATTGGTTTCCCATTCTTATTTGTTCATCTCTCCTTCCTCCAAAATTTGCCTTCTTCTGCGGACTAGCTTTTCTGGGTCCTTGGTTTTGCCTCTTCTGCTCTTGATATCGTCTCGTTTCTTCCACGTATTGTTTGACTAACAAAGCTCGGTCTAGAACATCAGCATAAGTTGATAGTTGAAGGGGTCGAACTACCTTTCGAATTTTCGGCTTCAGTCCATTCTCAAAGCGTCTCGCCTTCATTTCCTCCGATGCCACTAGGTATGGGGCATAAGCAGCAAGATTTGTAAACTCGGTTACACAGGCAACTACCATCATAATCCCTCATTGCTTGAGGTGTTCGAATTCCATCCGCTTCGCAGTCTGCATCGCCCTTGCAATAAATTTCTCACGAAAATTTTCCAGAAATCTTTCCCAGTTCATTTCTGGCTCTACGGCACTCTTCAGATTCCACCAATGGTTTGCTTCTCCTTGCAGCAGATACGATCCGATCTCCACCTTCTGTTGATCAGAACATCTCAGTAATAGGAAATTCTTCTCCAAGGTCGCTATCCATTCATTTGCTCTTACAGGGTCCATTTCTTCCTGGAAGGTAGGGGGTTTCAGCTTCAGAAATTCGTTCACCGCTGCGAAGTTAGCCGCTTGTTCGATTGGGTCGACTAGTGCTTCCTATTTGGGGTTAGGTGGTCCATTCATAGGCCCTGGATAGTTGAGATATTGATTGATCATCTCTTGTTGGATTTGAACAGTTCCAGCCAACATCCTGACCATGTCGTGCAATTCAGCCACCTCGTCGTTCCCTTAATTGTTTCCTTGACTGTTGTTGTGAGTGTTAACCATTCTGCTTTCGAAAAGGCTTTTCAGTTGGAGATATGAGAAAGGGTTGGATTTAATTCATCACAGTAATAAGAGTTCATCATGAAACTTGAAGTTCTAAACATGCCAGATGATAATAAAAGACTGATAATGCTACTCGCTATCCGAATAGTTCGGCCACTCGTAGGGTGGGTAAATCCACTTCTCACGATCAATATCAATGTCTTCCTCATCTTCTTCATTCTCACTTGGATCCTCCTCGGGGTCTTCTTCGGGAATATTCTCCAAATCGAGGTCCCAACCTTGATTGTGCCACTCCATGGGCTCTTCCTCTTTCTCAGCTACTTCCTCTTCTTCTGGTGGGCCTTCATCATTATTTCCGTATATGACTTGATTCCTCGCTCCCTCTATGAGGTACTCGAACTTCCAATTTTGGATGGATGCCCTTGCTACTGCGCAAGCGCGTTCTAATAGCTACAGGTGATAATTAATCATTCCCCGAACTTCTTCCTCTAAGTTATCTTCGAAACATACTGCAACTCGGGCTACAAGATCAAAAGTGATCGCCACAGAATCATCGTGTGCCTGTTCTTCAACATCTTCGTTTACTATGTAGATTTCCTCTTCTTCTTGTTGTACCGCTGGAGGTGGTACTACCTCATGATCATTTTCAGAATCGCTGCCAGTATAACTGCTGCCATTGCTGCTAGACATAGCTAAAACATGCGCATACAAGTATAAATAAGTTTATCTCCAGATTTTAACAGATTTTCCCATCGTAACTAGTGAGTGCCTTGGTCCTAACTCTCGGTTTGTTCAAAATCCGAAAACTCTTGCTCTGATACCACTGTTGTCACAACCCAATCTCACATGAGCTATGACCGGCCAACGAGCAAGCTCGCTAAAGGCCCTATTTAATGAGTTTAGGGATTCAATGAATAAATTCAGACTGAATAATAGTGGAAAACGTGAAAATAACCCAGAGAGTGCATCACTAGGAAATTATCCACAACAGTTCATTCATTAATCCAGAGATACAATGAGAGCCCTATGGGCTGATACATATGATAATCAAAGCTGAGATATAAAAACTCCAGTGCTCCTATTCCTGCTCCTCAAATCCTGAAAAGAGTTTTACAAAAACGCATAAGCTATAAAGCTAGAGTGAATTCAATACATGCCCAAATTACTAGTTTCATGGACAAACAAGTCATTTCCTGTAAGTAAAATCATTCCGAATAATCATAGTATGAGTGGCTAAATAGCCTCAAGAGTTGTGGATACCCAAATTTTGACTCAGCCTCCAACTTATTCAGAAATCTGCAAAAATATCTTTTCAGAAATTACCGTGCACATCCGGGATGTTCGGACCCTTCGCGACCAACACCGACGGTATCTAAAAATTTCAGCAACAATGAGCCGACAATGATAAAATATTGAGGAATATTTACCTGTCGCAGAATTTAAATCCGACGCTCCAGTCAAAACAAATTTCTGACGGATGGCACCGAAACCGCATCCGAACAGGCAGAATATCCGAGAACGAGCAAAATCCTGCATGCGTAGTTAGAATCCTATTGTCAGACAGAATATTGACAGTGAATCAGTTCTCGAGAAGCAAGCACAAAAATTAAATCCATCCGATCCAGATCCGGGATTTAATTAAGCATGAACGTCAGTCCGTTCGGTTTTCCCCGCAACTGACCAGTAGTCTCGGAAATCAGTGAACGAATTTTGCACGGACTTTATCTTCAAAGTCTGACATTCCCTACGGAACAGATTTTCCAGAAGCCGAGCAGTCTAGAAGGTGCAACCCGCGCTTCTCACTTTATTTAAAGCGACAGAGCCGTATTTTAGAGATTTTCCGGGAAGTGTCCGAATCAAGCCCAAGATATTTGCTATATTCCTGATCCAACTCAACGATCACGAATATCAAATTTAAATTGTCAAAGTCCAAGTTCGTCAAGGGTCCGTCCAAGTGCAAACAGAAGCTTCGGACCAAGATTCAGAACTTCGGGATATTTTTACGATTTTAGATATTTTATTTTCATTTTTATTTAATTTTATCCCAAGAGATAAGGTCAACCAGACCCAAGAAGCTTCCAAAATATCCCAGCCACCTCACATGCCACGTGGCAGCCCATTTGGGCCGATGAGCTATAATGTCGCAACTATAGTTGCGACATTACTCCTATAAAAAGGGGATCTCCCCCTCCAATAAAAAGACCCCCAATTCTCACAACTTACAACTTCAAAGAGCCATTTCACTTCCAAAAATCCGACTATTTCTCAACCCTAATCCGTTTTTCATCGCATCTTTGCGAAGTATCCGAACCCCTATTTATTTTACACGGTAAATTGCCGTTTGTCTCGGTTATTCTTCAGAGACTCTTGGTAGTCTTCTAATCTATAGTTCGACATTAGTCGATCGGCCTTGTCCGACACTATGCCTTATTATATTTTAAAGAAGTTATCTTTAGAAGTTGTCTCCTGGAATTGTACAGATATAGCAATACAATTTGCTTTTATTTGTTAAATACTTGTCTTTACTGCTTTAAAACCCATATCTGTTAAAGAATTCGTTATTTTATGTCTTTCTCCTCGTTAGAATTCGGCACATGCTTGGCTATGCCGGCTCCGCTGTCGCAAACGAGAAGAACATAAAGACGTCTTCGCCTTAAATATCTATCGTCTAGCTCGGAATATATCCAGCTCGGTTATATACGATATCTTACCAATTGTTGTCGTCTAGCTCGGAATATATCCAGCTCGGTTATATATGATATCTTACAAATTGTTGCTGTCTAGCTCGGAATATATCCAGCTCGGTTTATATATATGATATCTTATACCCCCGTACATACATACATATTACAGCATTCTATCTCTCTTTAGCGATTAACTTTTTCTTTCCCCAAAACACTTTCAAATAAAATTAAATTCCGGAATTCGTACTCTAGAGTGAAAGCTTGCAGTAGCTACTAGACTCGGATTTAAGGAATGCTTTGTGACTCGGACCCGTCCGGAGCACTCGATATTCTGAGGGATTTTTCATACTTAAAGAAATAATTCCCCTCCCCATTTTTCAAAATACAGTCGAAGCTCTGTCCGACTGAAAAATACAAAATACTTTTAAATTAAATCAAATTCCTTTATCCGTACTCCGAAGTGAAAGCTTGCAGTGACTATCGGACTCGGATTAAAAGAATGTCTTATGACTCGGATCCGTCCGGAGCATTTGACATTCTGTGGAATTTCCACATTAAAATAAACGTTTTATAAAAAATCCTTTCGCGGGCGAAGTTTTGTCCAACTCGAAAGCCTAAAAAACAATTTTACGGTCGAAGCTCTGTCCGACCCAAAAATAAAAAAAAATCGTTTTTCACAGTCGAAGCTCTGTCCGACAGTAAAATGTCAAAAATACTTTTAAAACCAAAACCAAGTTCCTCAAATCCGTACTCTGAAGTGAAAGCTTGTAGTAGCTATCAGACTCGGATTAAAAGAATGCTTTATGACTCGGGTCATGCCGGATCATTTAATATTCTTGGGAACTTCCCAAACAAAATAAATAAACAAGGAAAAATAAATAAAACATTTCAAAACCGGTCGAAGCTCTGTCCGACCGTAAAATATAAAATTACTTTTCAAACGCAGTCGGAATTTTGTCCGACTATAGAAAACCATTTTCAGCCGAAGCTCCGTCCGGCTCAAGTTTAATTTTTAGAACCGGTCGAAGTTCTATCCGACCGAAGAAAACTAAATCACTTTTCAAACGCAGTCGGAATTCTGTCCGACTGTAGAAAACCTTTTTTTAGCCGAAGATCCTGTCCGACCCAAATTTATTTCTAAAAACACAGTCGAAGTTCTGTCCGATTGACATAAATAAATCTGAATTAATAAAATAAAATAGTTTTCTCAAACGCAGTCGAAGCTCCGTCCGACTGCAGAAAACCATTTTTTTGCCGAAGTTCCGTCCGGCTCAAAAACATGTCTTTCTTAAATAAAACCGGGCCGAAAGGCCGCCCGAAATTCTTTTATAAATTATTCAGGCCGAAATTTGCCCGTCAACAACTATTACCCACTTACTATTTAGATTTCAATTCATTTCATTTATATCAGTAATAATTATTCTTTTCTCTAGCCAAGAAAACAATTGATTTCGGATCCTAAAAAGATTTACTTTTGAAAATAAAAGTACCGAAATGGCGAGTGGGGTACCTAACACCTTCTCCATTCGTAATATAATCCCCAAACTTCGAATTTCTGGTTTGCAGACACCTTTCCAAATAAAAAGACATTTTATTCAAATAAAATGACATCTTTTTTAAATATTCATTTTAAATAAAATAGCGGTGACTTGGCACACCAAGAATAAAATGCCGAGTGGCGACTCCAAAATTTCAAAACCGGCGCACTCAGGCCATTACCCGCTTTTCAAACAAACCCCCTTTTCAAAATAAATTCCATCAGCGCAGATTCTCCCATCCCGGAAAACGGCCCCCACCAAACGGGGGACGAGGGAAGGATGGGAAAATTTCCCGACGCGACAGCTGGCGACTCTGCTGGGGACGTCGAGGATTTCGGCTTGCGAAACCTTTTTCAAAAATAAATCTTTTCCGGAATTTCGAAATCAATTAATTCTTGGCTTATTATTACTGATTGCATCGTCTTTGTGTCCTTTCAGGGAAATTACAGGGCGCGTTGCTAAAATACACAGGTTCTGCGGTTTTGAAAATTAATGCGCTGAAACTATTCATAATCCTATATTATTGTCATATAGTCCGGGAATCCCTAGCCAAGGTTACTTCCCATATTATAGTCATCGATTGCCCAGGAATCCCTAGACAAGGTTACTTCCCATTTGGGCTCATCAATTTATTACATGTGTCATCAACAAATTCAATAATGCTCTTGGTGTAACAATTTGCAACATAACCAATGTGTGTCAACTTTCCATTTAATTTTGAGTGGGGATAATATTGCACAACATAGCCAATGTGCGAACAAAATTCACTAAACATGATCACCACCCCACAACCCATCTGTTAAGGTTTATCTATGCCCAATTTCACAATTTCGAAGTCAATTTTACTATTCGAGGTCATATAGACCAAAACACCTAAACTTATGCAATTAGGGTTTAACCAAAATTGGGGCTTTTCATATATGTTAATCAAATACGAAGTTGAACTTAGTGCAAGGTGTACATGACCCTAGGGACTCCATAAAACCCACAAATTTCATTATTGAATCATAAACCCTAGGTTAATTTCAACAAAATATGCCATACACGAAATTTACACAAATTGATGAGATTTTGAGGGAGAGAAGAGGAAGGCACAATCACAAACATACTAGAGATGAACATATCCTACCTCAATGAAGCTTGAACAAAACCCTAGAATTTGAGCTTCGGTGAACGACAAAACTATGGTGCTTTCCGGATAGCTATCATCGTGTAGAGCAAGGTTTCTCCTTCGTAAAACTTGATCTGAGCCTTGCAAGGCCTTGGTATGGAGGAGAGAAGTTAGAGCTCCAATGGAGGTAGAGAGAGATAGAGAGAGAGGTTTAGGGTAGAAATGAAGGAGAAGGGAGGCCCCAACACGTTTTAGGGCTAGGGGTTTGAATTAGGGGGAAAAGACCACAATACCATTCATTAAAACCAAATTCTGCACACTTTACTGGTTCCCCGTCCGGACGGAAACCCCGTCGTCCGGACGAGTACACACTTCCTTCTGGACGAGAACCATCCTCATCCGAACCAAGCCTCCTGAAGCAAAATCCCAATTCTCTGCTCGCTCGTCCGGAACACCACACTTCCTCGTCCGAACGAGCCTCCAGCAAACTGCCCTGAAATGGTTGAAACTGCTACGGCCTCTTCGCGACGCATCCAAGAGAACTTACTCAACATTACTTACATCCACTCGACGTCCTAAGGCTATTCCACTGCCTTCCAAAGAATCACAAACGTCGATTCACAATTCATAAATGAATTTAGGCATCGAAAATATATTTATACTGTCACGTCCCAGATTTTCAAACCATTTTTTTATACAAGAAATGCATAAACATTTCTGCATTAACCATTCCAGCAACAAAGGGGCCGTGAGAGAAAAGAAGTACAAACACATCCTTTTTACAAAACACGCGGAAGTAGAACATTAACAATCCTTCTCTATCAATGAAATTTATTTGAGATTTTGATACAACAATCATTTAACATAAGACTTACTTATATTTGAAGGATTATAACTTTTTATGATAAAGGGGATGCCCGTAGGCTACAAAGGGGGAAAAAGGGGAAACCAAAACAATGATTCAAATGAAGTATGCTTCTCACCACAAGGAACTAGAGCAAGCCCAAGCCAACCCCTCTACGAGAAATCCAATAGCAGGAACCTGCAAAGAACTGTAGAAAAAAGGTTGAGTCATAAAGACCCAGCAAACATGCGACTATTAAGTGAAGATGCGGTATGGTGAATATGTGCAAAGTGGGTGAATCCTACAATGCAAACCCAAGTATGTTCTCAATAATCGCACCCAAGTCATCAAGTCTGATCCCAATCTATATAACCACGCCACACTAGTCACGAACATACCCACATCTATAGAGAACCTCTAACCTTCGCATTTATCCAACTATCACAACGGAGAAGCCAAAACCTTCTATTTGGACAACCAAACCTCAACCGGAAAGAAGTCATCCCCAAGTACCAAGACCACTACACAAGGTCACTCCACGAACATAAGTCTGCCTCGTCACACATAAGTATCTCAAGGTCTTTATCCAAAGGATTTCGTATCACACAACCGAACGTTGCCTAGGCAAGGCCAACCAATACTCTCTACAAGAGTCTAGTACAAACTAGTCGTTTATCTCCCTACTTAATCTCAAACCAAGGCACACTAATACCGCACATACCTCAATCCAAACACAACGGATACTATTGCCACAACTTGGCTCCAAGTCTCAATCTATCAAATGCCACGAATTGGCCATGTCTCCATCCTTTGCTAAAGCCACGAGTTGGCTAGCACCACCACAATAAGATTCGCAAGTACACAACCAACCCTAGCCAAGGGTACTCTCACTTCCTCTACATATGTACATATATAAGTAATACAACTAGGTGGATTCATTATCTTGAACTTTAGTTGGTTCAATTCCCGGCTCAGAACATTTTAGAAAAGGGCCACAAGGGATTCGAAACCTATAGGACGAATTCCAAGATAGGATTTACACTCAACCTTGGGATAGTATAAGTAACCAGAAAACCATCGAGCCGTTCATCGATTTACAGTCGCCTTGACGAATTCAAGGGTTGACTAGCTCCCGGGTGAATCACGAATTGATTCGGGTTGTCTCAACGAATTCAAGAACCAACCTCACACTCGAATGACCACGAATTGGCCCGAAGATCACGAATTGATCTAGGTAGTCTCAACGAATTCAAGAACTAATCTATACACATATGTGACCACGAATTGGTCCTATGATCACGAATTGATCACCAAATCCTTTTGTGTTATTGTTTGTTGGTTAATTAATATAGATGAGTTGGGTAAGTTTTAGAGTTTGAGTCGATGGAGACGAGTTCTCCAACATGGGCAACGATTTTGCCACGAGGGACGAATTCCTGACTCTAGATGACGAATTCACCCAAACACAAGCAACGACTTTGCTAACAAGGGACGAGTTCCCAAACCAGGGATGACGAATTCACCCAAAAGACCAAACATGTATCCAAGGTCTAGGAACGAATTTCCTAACCTAAGGTGACGAATTCACCAATCTCCAAGTCCTTTGCTTCTCATAGGCATTTTGTCGAACATCAAGGGTACCCTCGGCACCAAGGCCATCCCAATGGCAAAAACCACAATAACACTTGCCGACGAATAATCCACTACCACAATGTTACTCACTAGGACAGATACAAGGTCGAGAGGGTATCCTACCTCCTCAATTTTAACAAATCCACAATATACCCACATCGCTCAATTTTTCCAAATGATCATCTAGTCACACGCTCAACCCAAATCACACTTTCTCGCATTCTAGTCCTACCGAGGAGGTTCGATCATACATGAATGCGAATCAAATTACGTCGATTTCTCAAAAACGATCATTCATTCCAAATTTGGGGCTTTTTGTGAAATCATTAATTTCTTGATTTTTAAAAATCATTAGTGAGCTACACACACAAATGCACGAAATAGTAACATGTTTACCTCAACGCGCGCGCCGACGACCAAAATCCTAGCCGCGCCAAACTCCGATGCTCGCGAACCTATGTACGTCAATGGATAGAGGACAACGTTAGGAACAACGTTTCCAAAGGCGAAAACACAAGACAACCACTTTAGAAATATGACTTACCCGAAATTTTGGAGAGTGGACACGATATGCACATCACCGGATAGATCTCACCGAGGTGATCAACGTTAAGCCTTGGAAAAGGTCCGGGGGAGGCCCGGATGACCTT
>NMUG010011497.1:0-10616 GCA_002855965.1 Monotropa hypopitys
GTGCCATCGATATGAGCTATATCAAAAACACAAATCGAGTGTCATCACTTATCATGTGTGCCGAAAATACTGCAAAATGCCAAAGACACTATTAATGCCCGAAGTTTCATCATACCCTTACGTATTGTGTTGCGCTTTCTATTTTGATGCCCCGTGCCATCGGCATGGGTCATACGCTAATATATATCTATTATACAAGGGAGGATGATTTGTCTCCCTGGGATATTTACAGACCTTGGATTTGCAAATGGATGGCCAAGATTACAAGATTCCACTCACATATAAATTTGTTCAAGTTTAACGACTCAGATTGATCCACAATTTAATTCAACGGTTGAGATTTACCAATCTCAATGCACTATTTGTACAGAATCATTCCTCACCCAATGTCTCACCCAATGCACTACTTTTGTATAGAATCGAGACACAACCTACCACAATTCACGCAACCCTTGAACTTCTCTTTCACGCCTCATCGAGAGACACAACATTTTAAAATGCTCTAGAATCCTAGAGCTTCGGACTACTCACGATGTGAATCTCCAGAGATGAGGAGAGTTCTGATGAAGCGACCCTCTTCTCAACCCTCACGCAACCTCGAGTCACAATCCCGTAGTAGCTCAACCACGGGACACAATCCCACAAACATTCCGTACCATCTCTCTTTACGCAACCCTCGCCGGCACAAACCCCTTCCATTTCAACCCTCATGCAAACCTCGCCGACACAAACCCCGACCACCTACCTCCTTGCCGACACAAACAGCGACCTCCTATCCTATAATGACGGCGATATCGACCTCCTTCTAGGTGTGTCTCTCAGCTCTCTCAATCACACACACACGATTTATACATTCAAGCATCCTTACTCTACTCAGTTTGAGATATCACATATTCCATAGGCATAGATGTGTAGGTATGTTTTTCTTCGGATATGCTATTTTCCAGATGAGTAGCTCACAAACGGTTTGTAGATCCAACTTTTAATTTATAGTACTCAAGCTTTAGGATAATACTTGACAAAAACTTAAAATTTATTAGTTGCAGATCATTCTGAGATCCCAAAGGACAACTTTCCTTCTCTTGGCTTAGTGGCATTTAACGCTAATTAATCCTGATCCAGAGATCAAGAAGAAAATTTTATTTTCATTTTAATATCCTTCTATGCACTTGCTAATAAGAGGATCTATTTTGCTACAGATCCATGTTTATGTGGTCAATTTAGCAGACATCAAGGTCTACGAGTAAACAAGTCCAAAATCAGTCCAAGATTCGCAGGCGAGAGGAAGATGAGTTAGGCGAAAGGCGATTGAAGGGTAAGGAAATTTTTTTATTCACTAAATGATTTTTTTATTCAAACTCATGATTTGTCAACATTGGCTTTCTGGGTGACTCATCGGAATTTTTTTTAATATTTGGAAAAGAGATCTGACATTTGTCAACATTGGCTTCGTTTCTCCTATTGTTTTGCGTACTATAGTTTCTCTTATTATTGCAAAAAAGAGTAGTTGATGCTACAATCTAATATTTGGACCGATTTGTTATTATTGCAGAAAGAGTAGTTGATGCTACAATCTAACATTTGGACCAATTTGTTTTTTTTGCAGGACGATGACCAAGAGTCTATGATTATGCCCAAAAGTAGCCAATGCTTTAATTATTTCAAGGGTGTGAGAAAATTTCCCCCAAATATCATTCCATCTCTCTATTAATTAAGGTAAATACAATACATCCCCCATCAACAATTATTGTAATAGTTACTCTCTCTCTTTTTTATGTTTGTTTGTATAATTGTCGTGGTGGACATGGTTCCTTATTTTCTATGATTCGATTGTACATTTAGAGTTTTGGAATCAGTACGATGTTAGTCACCACAATTGGCGACTCCGCTGGGGATTTTCATTCTCAAACTCAGGTGACCGTCAGTCCATCTCTCTCCTCAGTGCTTCTCTTATCCACTATGGCCGCCGATGACTCCGACGATGTCCATCACCGCCGGTTACTTCCCATCCCGCCTCCGATAGTCGATGCTTCGGTGGACGAGCAGCTCCGGCAGAAGGGCTCAGAGATATCCTTCCTCAAAGACCAGCATTGTTTCTGGCTTTTAATAAACCGAGATTGGTATAGGTGGGGAAGCAAATACTTCCAAGGTGGAAAAGTGAAACTAATCATCACCGAATATCGGTATTAGTGAGTTTGTATGGATATGTTCAATGTATATGTGGGTGTGTGAGTTATGATTAAGCTTTATTCAGTATTATTGATATTGAGGGCTATTATTGAGCATTATTGAGCATGATATGTGCTGTTGGCCATGTGTTGGCATGATATTAAACATATTCAAGAGTTGTTGGCCATTGATGGTTGTGATGTAAGGCATATTATAAATTATGTGGATAAAGAATTGTTATCTACCAAGGCTATGTGATATGAACACCTTAGATTTTTCATTATAGGAAAACATGTTTGTATAGATGATGCATATGAACGTGATCCAACAGGCATGCGGCCAAATAATGTTGCGATCTAACCATTGAATGATGAGTGATGCCATACCAATAGGCAATGGTCGACTAATGTTGGATAAATAAATAAAAAAGAAAAGTGTTTAGTTGCGTTGCATTGCAATGAGTATGAGATTGGATATTGTTGAATATAAACATGTTAATTGAATATGAGGTTATTCATTATTGTTGATTATATGTTATTAGATATACATTTTTATATCTAACATACTCCTGGATTTCCTTTGTTGTTTATCTTATTGGAAATATAGATTTAGGATTGCTTGGGTCCATGTCCGCTACAAGTCGAGTGGCGTATCTTGAGGTGTGAAAGGTTTATGTACAAACATCTAGTGTTTCTTGTAATATTGGAGAATTTTATATGTCACTTGGTTAGAGGACTCATGTACTTCATCTACTTGGGTTGTATAGTTATTGTTCTTGGTCAGTATGTTTAACATTTTGGAGAAAAGATGGTTGAGGTTTTTAATTAGTTAATCATACAACACTTGGGTTTGTAATTTATTTTAAACATTGGTTAATATCAATGGTTAATATTTATGACATTGGCATTAGTATTCTGCAATGTACTGTGTCGTGTAAGGATAGTTGTTGCAGAGAGTGAAAATATATTTATATAGTCTCTTGGTCAAGTATTGTAACGCAAGTGTGGCACTGAATGTCACATCACTGTGTCTGTACGGGCGCCATTGGTGTCGGACCGGGTAGGGGCTTGACACCTTCGGGTGACTATAGAAATAAAACCCATGGTCAGGAAGGACTTACGGACCCCTTGAATGCCCGGAGTAACACTAGGTAAGATACCTTTGGGTGACCTTAGGAATTAATCACAACATTATTGAAAATAAGAAAAGAAATGAACGTATTCAGTAGATGAAGAAATGAGGAATCACCTCTGACATAAGTGAAAATATGGGGCATGACACGGCCTTCATTAGACATTGCGTGCAATATAAGGTTACACTCACTTGTACATGTCACAACTCTCATATATAAATTGTTTAGAGATTTTTCTACTTGTTAATTCTTGCTCAAATTATCATTTTTCAAGTGTCGGGCCACAAGGTTAGCACTTGGAATGTTGTTTGATTTGGAGCAAAAGTTGAAGACTTGGATAGTTACTTCTCTTTCATTTCGTTTTGTCTTTTTTATGAAAGGGTTGTAACTCATTAATGTAATATTTTTTGAAAACCCATTTGGATTATATGTAATAACTCTTTCAAACTTGATCTATTATTTATAAACTTATAATATTTAACAATTCTCTTCTTTAATTTATGGGATGAAAGTTATCACGTGTATTATTGGAAATTAATCATATATTTTGGAGATTGTTTAGAGGTGGTGAATCGTATGGAAAATGTGATAAAATCAAGACATGACAACAATTATGTTTCGGCACATAGGACATACCCATCTCAACCTCTAAAATATCTAAATTCATTAGCATCTCAAGAATCCACAATATTAGAAATTGAGTCATGAAAAGTTGTGCTGAAATTGAGTGAACAATTATGTTTCTTATTGACCATCCATCTGGGGATGAAAAGCTATGCTAAAGTTGAGTGATGTTCCTATTGCCTTCTGTAGTGACTTATGATAGATCACCTAGAGGAGGGTGAATAGGTATTTTGCAATAAACTGCTCCTTTTTAAAATTCTTTTAAATTTTACCTTTGAAAAATCCTTTTGAACAAAACTCAAAGAAGTGTGTTAGAAATATAAACACAATGTAAGCAAGGTGAGTAAAGAGGAGGTAAGAGAAAGAGAGAAGAGACACAAGGATTTTTATAGTGATTCAACAATTGCTTAGTCCACTCTTCGACATGATTACTTTTGGGAGCACGTCGGTATCCACTATGTAATCACTTACAAAGATAAATACAAATCTCTCTTCCTAACTTCTACCTAAGCTAGGGTAACCTCAACAAATAGAGTACACACAAACTCTATCTTCCCGACCTCCCTTGGGCCGAGGAACACTCACCCAGGCTAAATGCAAAGCTTGACTATGCTATACACAGAGCATAGGTTTTGTAGGGTAAACGCAAACCCTGACTGTGTTAAACGCAAAGCACAGATTCCGGAACAAATGCAAGTTTTGACTATACCAACGCGAGGTATAGGTTTTTTAAGGGGACAACTATAAAGGTCAAAAGTGTAAAGTTGGTGCCTACAAACACTCTAAGAAAAACTCTACCCAAGAGCATATACTCTTTTCCCACTAATGATCACACAGTGGATATAAGTCCAAATCTCACCGAGATAGGTTATGTGAAAAAGTGCAGTACAAGTACTAGGCTGGAAAGATAAAAAACCAAGAGATGTGCTATAGTCAAAGCACACCCCCTGTCAACTCTTTCAAAGATAATAAAAATGAACGCACAGGAGAGTACTCAAGTAGTACGGTGAAGTACTACTGGACTCTATAAATTTAGGCCGATGAAGAGTCCTAGGAGAATACTTATAAATAAAGTATCTCTTAAAATCCAATAAGCCTTCTCAAGGATATGATCCTTGGATATGGTCGCTTATCTAAATAATACAATTGAAATGAGTACAATAGGGTTTACAATCAAATGAAAGGATGAAATTAAATCCTACAATCTACTCTTCACACTTTGCCTTGAATGATGCTTTATACTGATTTCATTCTAATGTAAGTCCAAGCACCGAATTTGGAAGCTCAAGATTGTCCTTCTCAAATATTCAACCTGTGAAAGCTCATGAGGCACTACAATACAAGATAGCGAGCTATGCAATATAAAGAGATGAAAATATATAAAGTCATGATGAAGTATAGGCCAAGTGTGACATGTTAATCAAGCATGCAAGACTAAGCATAAAGATATTTTCCTTTTAGAGATTATAAGCTTAGTTTGACATGTAATCCAAAAAGCATTTTCTACCAAGATAGATTCCAAGCCTTGTTTAACATGTGAGCCTTTTTAATAATATTTTCCAATAAGTGTTTTAGGCATGTGATTTCAAATGTGACTTTTAAGCACTAAGGAGATTTTCATGCAAGTTTGGCATAGGGGATAAGTGTAAGCATGCATGTAATCTCGAGGCAAAATACATGATATTCCTAGAGGCTCAAGTGACAACATTCATGCATGTCTTCTTTTCTTTTACTATGAACTCTTTGCAACCATTAGTCTAGTGATAGATGTACTAACAAGATAAACTAAGAAGTCATATTACAATTAAAGCTTAAGATCCAAGAGTAGACTTACCAAGGAGACTGTACTTACCACTTGTGAGAAGTATGAAAGGGTTATACCATAAATTTGGGCCTGTGAGTACCATGTCCATTGTCACCATTGTAGCATCAAGGTTAAGTAAAGGATCATCCTACCTTCTTCTTGACTTCTGGTCTTTTAGTCTCGAATTGATCTCTTGAAGAACAGCCAACCACCACTCTTTCTCTCGGATAGATAACTCAAAAAAGTATCATAGGAGGCTACCACTAACTATCACACTCTCTCACAAAGATTCTGCCATTGAAAGAGTATGGAGAGGAGAAGACCTCTCTGTATGTTTTACTAACACCCCTATTCTACTAATCTCTCTCCTATGTCTCTCTCAGAAAAATTTTTCAGTTAAGCTTTGTGAGAGGAATAAGGTGGAGGAACCTATGGACTTCAAGATGATTATCCTAATAGTTATCTCTACTCTCCCATCTTGTCTAAAACCATACAGCATAATATATATCACCTCTTCGTGATTTTTCAAAGACCAACGGGTAGAATTTAACATGAGACAAAATGTTCTGATACTTCTGAAGCCATCTGAATCATACACCAGAGCTGAAGCAATGACACACTAAACTCATACAGACCTAAAGCTAAAACCGTGAAAGGATTCAGCAAAGTATTTTTGTTTCAGAAAGGCAAGTGACTCATTTTTGGCAAAATGACAAATGATTTATATAAGTCAAATGAGAATTGATTTGTCACGCCTTGAATTTTCAAATCATTTTTTAATTAGATTAATAAAGAAGATAGCTAAGCACCATAGATAAACTGATGCGGATAGCGTGGCTGACGCTTACCTGGAGACCCGGGGGCGCCGATATGCCCGGGTCACTCGTCCGGTAAAACGGGCATAACTTTTGCTACGGGGGTCCGATTTCAGTGTTCTTTGGACCGTTGGAAAGCTCTCGGAGAGACGCTCGACGTCTCAAAATTACTACGCCATTTTGAGCCCGGAAGCAGCCCCCAAAAGAGCTATTCCGGTTTTTGTATTTGGCCCGCTTGTTTCCCCATACCAACTCTTAACCTAGAATAATTTTCCTTAACATGAACCTAGGTGCAAAAATGGTAAACTTCCATGCATTCAATAGGGGGAAGAGAGAAGGCACAATCAAACACATACTAGGGATAGATAGATCCTATCTCAAAGGAGCTTAAACAAATTCCTTGAACCCGAACTTGAGAGGATGGTCTTGAATCCTAGCTTACCGGATAGAGCTCCAAGTCCTCTTTAAGGTTGAAGAAGGTGAAAACCTTCAATGGAGTCTTGATTCCCTTAGATTTTAGAGAGAAGTGAGAGCTTAGAGTGAGTTTAGAGAGAGAGAGAGATAGGTTTCAGCAGAAATGAGAGGGGTAGGGAAAAATAGGGTTAAAAGGATCAAAACCCGAAATTTTATAACACTGTGCGACCACCTCATCCGGACGGGAAACCCGTCATCCGGACGATAAACCCACCCCGTCCGGACAGGACCACCCCTGGTCCAGACGAACACTCCTGAAGCATTTGCACCCCTTACTACTCGCCCGTCCGGAAAGCCACCCATTCTCATCCGGACAAGAAATCTGAATTGTGTCCGAAATTGCTCTGAAACACTCTTAGCCCTTCTCGACGCACCCTCGGACACTTTCTCAATGTTCCTCGTGCTAAATCAACATCCTAAGGCTATCCCACAACCTTCCTCAAAGTCGGAAGTGTCGATTAATGTTTAATAAATGAATTTAAATTTCATAAATGATATTTAGAAAATACGAGTCATGATACCTCAACCACCTTAAAGGAATTTTGTCCCCAACATTATCTAAGGTAAGAGTACAAACATCAATACAACTCAATTCAAAACAATTAAAAGTTAAAACAATTCCGGATATTTATTACGAGTTTCGTCTTCACGCTCTCAAGTCACCTCTTCGACACCATGATTGCACCATAGAATCTTCAATAATGGAATTATATTGCTCTGAAGCACTTGCTCTCTCGAATCAAGGACACAAATCGGCCTTTGTTCATACGACACATCGGCTTCAAGCTCCAAATTCGACCAATCAATCACGTGAGATGTATCTGGCTTGTACATCCGTAACATGGACACATGAAACACATCGTGCACATTTGAAATGTTAGAGTAAAATGCCAAGCAATATGTGACTTCTCCAATCTTCTCTATGATGTCAAAAGGACCAATAAAACGTGGCGTGAGCTTTCCTTTCTTCCCGAAGCGAGAAATACCACGGCGAGGTGACACTTTGAGAAACACGTGATCTCCAACATCAAATGACAAAGGAACACGGCATTTATTGGCATAACTCTTGTAACGGCTTTGAGCGGTAAGCAACCTTTAACGAATTAACTTGATCTGCTCGATAATCTGTTGCATCATCTCCGGCCCAATAATTGCGGACTCTCCAATGTCAATCCAACAAATGGGCAACCTACATGGCCTACCATACAAGGCTTCGAACGGAGCCATACCAATACTAGAGTGGTAGCTATTATTGTAGGCGAACTCTATCAATGGCAAATGATCGACCCAACTCCCACGAAAGTCTAATACGCATGTCCGCAGTATATCCTCAAGGATTTGAATAGTGCGCTCTGACTAGCTATCGGTCTGCGGATGAAATGCAGTGCTGAACAAAAGCTTTGAACCAAGAGAACTCTACAAACTACGCTAAAAGCAAGATGTAAATCGCGGATCTCTATCAGACACAATGGATGAAGGGACTCTATGTAGTCTAATAATCTCCTACACATACAAACGGCTCAACGAATCAATGGACTGGGCAACCCAAATCAGCAAGAAATGTGCGGTCTTCGTCAAACGATCAACAATAATCCAAATAGCATCGTGACCACCCGGAAACTTAGGCAAACCCAAAGCAAAATATATCGTAAAGTGCTCCCACTTCTATTCGGCAATCGGCAATGGTTGTAGCAAACCGACAGGACATTGATGTTCGGCCTTGACTTGTTGATATATGAGGCATCTAGCAACAAACATAGTGATATCTTTCTTCATACACGACCACCAAAACTGACATTTGAGATCATAATACATCTTCGTTCCACTCGGATGAACGGCTAACGGTGAATGATGAAACTCGTGAAGAATACCTCCTTGACAAGAAGATGGAACGAATAGCTGGCCACAAAATCGTAAACTCGAATCCACATGAATCATCCACCCTTGCCGCACATTTCCGCTAAGAAACTTCACCCAAAAATCTAATACTTCTGAATCGTCGGCTTGCACCTCAATAACCCATCGAGATAATTCCGAATGAATCAATAAATTGCATAAGGTAGCTTGCTCCCCAATCTCTTCGACATGCTACACAAAAGAACCCAAATCCTCCATGAATTTCCAATCACGCACGGCCAAACTCGCGAGATGAGAAGACTTTTGACTCAACGCGTCCACAACCACGCTGGCTTTACCCGGATGATAATGTAACTCAAAATTGTAATCTTCTAAGTGTTCCATCCACTGTCGTTGTCGAAGGTTCAACTCTTTTTGTGTAAACAAGTACTTCAAGCTCTTATGATCGGAAAATACTTCAAACATTTTCTCGTAAAGGTAATTACGCCACATTTTCAACACAAACAATAGCTGCAAGTTCGGGATCATGGGTAGGGTAGTTTCGTTCATGCTCCTTCAATTGTCTCAAACCATATGCCACAACCTTCCCCTCTTGCATAAGGACACAACCCAAACCGTCGTATAAAGTGTCACAATAAATCGCGTAACTCGCTCCCCATTCCGGCACAATAAGGATGGGAGCTGTAGTTAACTGACTCTTCAATTCCTCGAACGCGGTCTCACAAGAATCATCCCAAGTAAAAGGAACACCCTTTCGTGTAATACCCGTCTCGTCTAATTCTTTTATTTCAAATAATTTTAATAATTATCAAAGGTGAGATTAAAGATTTTAATATTCCATTTGGAATTTTAGAGTAAAAAGAAATTATAAAAGAAGATTTAATAGTAAAAATTGAGGTTAAGTGATATAAGTATGGAATATATGGGAACAATGGCACACAAGGGTAATTAGGGGATTAATGAAGGGGCAAAGAGGTAAATTAATGTTAAAATCTGATTTGTAGGGGTTGGGAATGCCCTAGCCCCCATTCTTGTTCTTGCTAAAAATCTGTCTAGAGGGAGAGGGAGAGAGGGAATGGCTTGAAGAATTTCCATGGATCGTCTTTTAAAGAAAATCTCTTCTCCAACCTTGTTCACAACCCAAGTAAGATCATTCTTACCGATTTTATTTTTTGATTTCGTCCATTGTTAGGAATAGATCGAGGTTCTTAGTTCCAAACCCGTTTTTGGGAAAACCCATGTATTTAGGGTTGATTCTTGGGAATTAGTTGTGATTGAAGGTTGTAAATGAGTCTCATTCAAGTATGTATTAACCTTAGATGATAGAAACACTTTGGTATTGATGAATTTGATATTTTGGGGTATTTAGATCGAGTTTGGAGAAGTTTGGATCATTTTTCGTCAAAAATCACGAGTCTCAGAAATTGCAGCAGGAGGGGTGGCGACCGGTTGGGATGTTGGGGCCAACCGGTTGGGATGAGGAGGTGACGACTGGTTGGGAGGGTTAGGCAACCGGTTGGGATGTGCAGAGGGTTGGCCAGCCGATTGGCCAATCGATTGGATGATCGGTTGGGGCTGGGTGATGTCAGTCCCGATCGGTTGGGAAGCAGTCCCGATCGGTTGGGAGGTGTTCTGTCCGAAATTTTGGTTAAGTCCTTGGGAGATGAAAATGACTAAATAACATCCTAAAGAGATAAGTTTTGGTACGTTAAGACACGTAAAGGTTTGATTAATGTCTTTC
>NMUG010011498.1:0-10616 GCA_002855965.1 Monotropa hypopitys
CCGAACAGAGAAAGTTCTATGGCTTAAGGCTGGACCTTTCAAAAGGGTCTGCCGAACATACTTATTTCATTATATGTCTTTTTATCAAAAAATGACCGAAGGCCTATCATTTAGACATATACCTGATTTATCCGGAGACTTAGAAAGTCTTAGCCGATCACTGGATGTTCTTGCCGAACACAAGAAATCTTTCCTGGTGTTGGACTAGCCTTTGCCGAACACTTGGTCAGACCGAAGGCTAACCGAGCTCTTCAAAAGTATGAGGATGAGCTTGCCAAAGACTGGCTTGCTCGGAATCAAGCAAGGACTTAGGCCGATCTGATAACTTAGCCGAAGGACCAAGGCTTTGGCCGAAGCACTCAAAACCGAAGACTGCAAGGGCAGAATTTCTAGAGAGAGATGCTCTGAGGAGACTTGTGTTCCAAAATGAACAAATGAGCCTTCCTTAAATAGGCAAAGGTAATGATTATGGCTCCAATAAAATATAATAAAGGGGATTGCTTTTGGCTAAAGTGGATTCCTTTTACTTTAAGGGATTCTCTTTTGGCTAAAGGGGATTCCTTTTGCTTTAAGGAACTTTCCTTTTTATTTCTTTATTTCTAGGCTCCTTTACACAAGGCTACTCTCCTCATGACCGAGAAGCCGAGACTCAGCGTGGCCGAAGGATAAATTCTTGCCAAACACTGAAGTTGGCTCGGGAACTGCTCGGCTTGAAAATACTTGTTCGGGAACAAGATCTTCATTCTCTTCGGCATAACTTCTATGGACTGAACCGAACTCCCGCACACTTTCTCTTTGCCGAAGGCTGTTCTCTGCCGAGCACTTAATTGCCGGACTTAGGAGAGATTGTGCAGCACAAACTTGATTGCGCTGCTAAGCTTATCCGAAGGCTTGCCGAGCCGAAGAGGAAACCTCTTTTTGACTGTACGGTTGGAACATAATGCCCGAGCTCAAATCATGCTTGCCGAGCTGAACACAATTATTCCCAGAAAAAGGTTGGGCGGCTAACTCCCGTGGTTATGCTCGGCCGAACCCTTGGACTTCGGCAAAGACATCCGAGCTCCCTTAATTTCTTTGGAACATCTCTTCAAGACCTAAGCTTATTTAATAGGATAATTAAACCTCAAAAATCGTTTTAAACCTCAATAAGGATTTAGAATTTTACCTCAAGAATTTCAATGGTCTTTATTTAATCCACAAAAATTATTTAAATTAATATTTTTGGGACGGGGTCTCACAATATCACCATACACTCACACATGTCAATTCGTCACACGTATATAAATATTTTTAATTCTTTTCATTTCTTTTCAAAGACCATGCTCGAATATCTTTCTCATCCAAAGTATTCTTAAACATTAATGCATGTGTCACATAATTAAATATGTGCAACTACCACAGTTAACACTTCATTGTGCTACGTACTAAACACATGTACCAAAGGCATAGACGTAACAATCTTAATTATACCACAATGTGAATGCACTTTAAATAAGGCATATACCCAAAACAAAAATGCTAACATAAGTAATTATACCTGAATCAACTCTTTGTCATTCATGCATTTCCTGCGATGTTGAAACCACGCTCTTTCCGGAACCCGAAGCCACACTCTTCCTTTTTCCACTTCCGAGAGAAACTCCATTTGTCCCTTTCTGCACAAAATTTAATTTCTTGGAACATTGATTTTTCTTCTATGGGCACATTGTCGACGTGTGTCCAAATTCCTTGCAACTAAAACACTTAAACCCCTTAACCTTATTAGGACACTCCCTCATTTTATGACCCAAAACTCCACAACTAAAGCAATTCTTAGGCGTCTCATGAATGATTACACTAGTTTGTTCACCCCTACCTCGCTTCTTCTTCTCACCATGAGTTTTGACCATATTACATGCACCTCTCCTCTCATTTTCCTGACTCTCACCACAATTTTCCATAACCACCCTCGAACCAATTGACTTAAAATTTTCTGCTCTACTCCTCTTAGAATTTTGCCGAGAGGAAATTAACCCAACAATGGCCTTTTCCGTCCTTCTTGCCATATCTACCAAATTAGAATAATTTTGTTCTCTATAAGAAAGCAATCTAGACGCCACATGAGGTGCTAAACCCATACGAAACATCCTACATTTTCTCTCTTCTGTATCAACCAAATGCACCGCAAACCGAGATAATGTTGTAAACTTTACTTCATACTCTGACACACTCATTTCTCACTGTTTCAATTGAATGAACGCTGCCTGCTGCTCATAACTATAACTCTCCGGACTGTAATGGTCATTAAAATTCTTTACAAAGGTCTCCCAAGAAACCACTCCATGCATATTTTGTTCTACCCCTGACACTGTTGCCGATAGTTGTCGTTCAATAGCCTCCCACCAATATAGAGCCTCACCTTTCAAATTATAATATGCTAATAACACCTTCTTATCATCTGCCACATTCATAAACTTAAAAGTTCTCTCTATACATTTTAACCAATTGTCTGCCTCTCCCGGCACTACCGAACCCTCAAAATCAAATGAATTTAACCTCTGAAAATCTATTATTTGCTATAAATCTGAACCTCTACCAACTATTTGAGATTCTAATACTTGTTGCAATGCTACCTGATTTTCTGCCAACCGAGTCACCACAGAAACCAAACGATTCATATTCGCCATAATAACCACTTTTGTTGAAGTTGTCTTATAGTGTTACCTTGTCCTCACCTGCGAGCAACGGTACATACAACAATAAATACAATTATTAGCAAAACTGTTAGCGAGGACCAAGCCTTACTACTAGACTCACTAACACCAGTGCATACTGAAAGATCATACATAATTAATCAAACTCGACATGATACTATAACCTCAAAGAAAAATCAACACCTCAATAACATCACAATTCTACTACATCAATACACACAACATCTTATCCATATCTCTACCATAGCCTCAAAGCACACAATACTCTAGGGTCCACTACTAACTATCACCACATATCAATAAATGACTTCAAATAAATCTCATCTTAAATGCCACAATACTTCCAACAGAGTCCCTTAACACGGATTCTACAACCTAAGCTCTGATACCAACTTGTAACATCTCAAACTAATTAAACCTTTAATTAAGCAATATATCGAATTTGACAATAATAAAATTTCCTCAAAATTTCCAAGTGACTACTAATCACAAGCTAGAAAAAACATAAGATAAAAATAACCCAAGTTGATTTCTCAAACACAAGTGCTAACTGATTCAAAGCTTCAATACAAACCACAACGGAAGACTAATACCAAAAAACCTCTATACAAAAGATCTGGTAAGCCTCAATAATAGCTTACTAAAATACCACTAGCACAACCCAACTAGCAAAAGAGCATCTAGTCACCTAAATCATGCCAACTCTCAAGCTAACTCCGCAAGGCACAACAGCTAGCTCCAAACATTGTAGTGGACCCGATCCAAGCATCCTCAATCCGGATTTGCATGCAACCAAAAAATAAAGACAAGCAAGGAAATCCAATAGTTTGTTAGATATGATTTGTTGTATATATGTCTAACAAACCTGAAACAACAAAAGTACAAAAATGAAGTACAATATTATAACAGTGCATAAAAACTGATATGTAATAAGTCGAGATGGCATAAAAGTAAATCTGATGCCTAAACGAGCACCCCAAGATACCACATGTACAATAATGCTAAGTACCCAACGGTACCACCTGTCACATATAGATCTCAAGTACCACAAGGTACCATCTGTACCATTTTATTAGATACCACAAGGTACCACCTGTAATACAAATATCTCAAGTATCCCTTGGTACCACTTGCACACAAATATCTCAAGTACCCCTTGGTACCACCCGCAACACAATTATATCTCAAGTACCCCTTGGTACCACCTGCACACAAATATCTCAAGTAATCCTTGGTACCACCTGCAACATAATTATATCAAGTACCCCTTGGAACCACCTGCAACAAGAAATAACTCAATAGATAGAATGAAATATGAGCATAAAAGAGTTGTCATTGGTTACTCTAAATGTATTAACATTTAGATTCACGGGTGTAATCTCATTAAGTCCACTAACTTCAATGTCATGACATGAACTATGACCAATAGTGATATTACCGTACATGCCTACTTAAAACCTCATATCCTCATCCAACTCTCTTATTCTAATTATTCATACATGTAATATGCATAATTCTAGCAATGATATGCTATCATAATTCACATCTCCTCTATATGGTTCCATATAAGTATTTATCCATAATACTTAAAGTATAAAATCATTCTTTTCTTCATTAGATGATTAGGCTCGTATGCCTATTATGATGTCATGATTAATCCATCTACTAATCGTATCCAACCACATTCTCTATCTCATACCACGAGGTGTTGTATAAATTTATTATATAAACGAATTCCATTTCATGTTTTTGTCATCAATGGGAAAAAGTCCCACACCACCTCGTACAATGCATCGCAACGCATTTATCAACACTCTATACCCAATTATGGCTACAAGCCGAATCTTTGCCAAAACTGGCCACTGGTATAAATATCATGGCTATATGCCGAATGTATGCCCAGACTGGCCACCGAACACTATTCAAGGCCTAAGACCGATGTTCTTGCCAACACTGGCCACCGATATACCATTGACTAACGTCACAATTGCCCAAACTGGCCACCGGTATATCAAAATATCATATATGCTTGGACCGCAACCCATACTCCACATGTCACTGAGATCGCAACCCAGCTTCAACATGTAACATGTCACCGAACCGCAACACGACTTCAACATGTAAAGGGGTTCTTTCCAAAATTCACCACTTTCTAATTTAATTTCTTTAAGTATGCATAACACATCACATTCTCACATAACATCCGTAAAGCTTCAATTTTCATTCAGTTTACTTTCATTCATTCATTACCTTACTATTATTCATTTGTAAGGAAACGCCACTATATTCGTATATATATAACATCAACATCATATCTAACAAACTCACCGGAATATCGTAGGAAAGGCGTCGATGCTATCTCCTCGCAATATTGAACGCCTCACTCCAATACATGTACCAATTATACTATTACTATCGGTACAACAAAAATGTAAATAAGAATTATACTTTATTAAGACCATCACTTTCCCGCATAGACCAACCCGCTACTCCATACACAAATGTGTCTACTAATACCAAAATTAACGAATCTCATGTCATTGATACATCTATCACTAGTCCAAGTCGAATCTAAACACACCCCAATTTTTAATTTCCAAAAAGCCATACTTTAAAACACCCACCGTACATCTTCTACAATTTTCGTTAACACCCAACATCCACAACTATGATACATGCATAGTACGCCACCTACAAGTATAATAACCGTCACCGGAACTAGATAATTACACCCAAATCATAACCCCTCCAATAGATATACCAATCTTTAGATCCCAAACTCGATTCATCATCAATTCACCATCTATGTACAAATCTAGACTCACAAAGATGTCTATTTCGAAATCCTCGAACAAACCCGCCATACATGAATCATCCAAAATGAGATCCATGAAATCCCCAAAAATAAAAGTACAAGGATGAAGAAACTATATCTTGTATAATGATCTCCACGCTCCAAGGATTCCAAAACCGGTCTCGGATCGTTCACGGGACTTCGGATCGCCAAGATATCGTCGAATCTCTCTCTACCTCCTTCTCCCTCTCTCTCTAGACTCTCTCTACAATGGTGGCTATGAAATGATTATACCAACCCTAATACACATTAGGGATGCTTAAAAACGATTAAAATTGACAAAAATGCCCTTAAACGCACT
This sequence comes from Monotropa hypopitys, assembly GCA_002855965.1. Taxonomy (NCBI): domain Eukaryota; kingdom Viridiplantae; phylum Streptophyta; class Magnoliopsida; order Ericales; family Ericaceae; genus Monotropa; species Monotropa hypopitys. The sequence continues at coordinate 5,849 of NMUG010011498.1, forward strand.
TAAAAACGAATTTCCGGATTTTCCTTCTGCGTAACGGATTATCGATAACCCAACAATCGGGTTATCGATAACTGACTCCTCGGATTTTTTTCTAAAGGCGTGCTGGTTATCGATAACCCAAAATTCGGGTTATCGATAACCCGCTTCTCGAGTTTTTCTAAAGAGCGACCCGATTATCGATAACCCAACAATTCGGGTTATCGATAACCCGCTTCTCGGGGTTATACTAGGGCTCGGGTTACCGAATACCGTTTTCAATAACTTTCTACAATTTCAAGTACCTCAACACAAGTTACCAATGACCTAAATCAATTTCAACCATCCTTCCACATCCAATTCCACCCTAAACCTTTCCACATCCATTCGATATCGCACTTCACAACTTGCATGCCAATACTTAGACATATACAATCATTTGGATTAATTTAATTATTAATATATAATCCATTTAAATTGGATTACTAGGAATGGGTGTTACATATGTCCCGAGCTGAATTTGAGCTCGAGAATATCAAAATGATTTCGGTTAACTAGTCGAAAATCAACATCTGATTAAAATATAGCATATAAGTTAAGAAAAAAGAAACAAAAGATTTGATCATGACAGTTTAGATTTGATTATGGAATGATTGGGATGAGAAGTCCTAATCAAAAAGCAAATTATAGAAAAGAATGATACACATTAAATATAAAAGAGTATAATGTACAAAATGTCAAAAGAAAGATTCGGTGGAGCCAATAATACTGTTAAAAGTGGAAACATCAGGGGCCCACTAGTCGCTTGATTTATTTTAAAAAATATATAGGACAAAAAGAGAAAGAATATACAGTCAGACCCTACCATTCAAAAACTTTGTTTATGAAAGGTGGGATCCAAGCAATAAATGAAGACAGACAATATAAATACAGAGACGGATGACATTTCAAAGGTACGCAAATTCTTGTTACTGATTTCTCTCTATATTCCAGTCTTCATTCAAAGTTATATTTTTCCTTAAATATTAACTTGATCGTCGGAGTGCCCTCTAAGAAGAAGGGAGGGGGTCACTTAGTCTTATTTTGTTTTGTAGAGAAAGATCTTGAGAGTCAGCACTTGCAAGAAAGTCAACATTGTCACGACCCATTCCAAAATATATTAAAAATATTAAAGACTGGCAACGGATAATGACTACAAAGTACCACAACTAAAAACTCAAGTGATAAAAATTACTACAAACTCACAAGTCTAACTGTAACGTAAAACCAACGCAGTGGAAATATGAATATCAAAACTCCAACGAGTAGTGTAAAAGAACTCCACTACCCAACAAACACAAGTCTCATAGCTCAACCAACAAAGTAAAACAGTCTCTATCTCAAACCCTCTGAAACTGAAAGTAAAAATCTCCAAACATGGAGCAACCTCTAAAAACAGCTCGGCAAGGCAACCTGGCAATGGCTAGCAAAAGTGAACCAGCTACTCCTCCTGACCTGGATATAAATTGCAAAACAAAACAACAAAAGATATCAAGGAGTGACAGCTACAACAGTCAACATATGCACTTTGCTAATATAAAGAGAACTCACAGTGTACAGGCAAAGTACATGTAAAGTACAGGTAAAGTACAGCCAAAGAACAAGCAACTAAGGGGTTGTGACTCTCCCCTATCTATCACGTAAACATGCATTTATCCAAGGGGTGGTGACTCTCCCCATCTATCACGTACACAACAATTGTCCAAAGGGGTGGTGACTCTCCCCATCTATCACGTATTCATATCACGTTCATTGACTATTTTTCTGTAAAGTTTTGTATAACATGTTCATTGTATCTTTTCCTTTTGTTGGACCCGCATTTCCAACCTCAACACACAACATGTCACCGAACCGCAGCCCGACTTCAACATGTAAAGAGGGGTTTTCCCCATCATCTTTTATGAAGTTGGTCCCGCAGTCCCAACCTCGACATATCACATTGCTTAAAGCACCTTTCAATCTGTATTTCATGCCGTTGGCCCCGCAGTTCCAACCTTGACATGTCACAATTCTCTTTGTATGTCGTTGGTCCCGCAGTCCCAACCTCAACATACCACAATTCTCTTTTCATGTCATTGGTCCCGCAGTCCCAACATCGACATATCATAATTTATTATCATTCTTTCACATGCTTGCAAGTAGGAAGTAAGGACAACTATTCCTATGCATTTATCACATAAAAATCATGTAACTACCACAACTCCACATGATCTCATATACAAACAAAGCACATATATATGAAAGGTAGCTACACACTCACCGAGTAAGGTAAGCTCGCCGTATGTGAATCTACTGAGGTGCCTTTGAAGATCCGGGCTGATCTCCTGTTATAACATAACCACGTATAAATAATCCTTCCAAAAACTAAATTATAATTTTTAAGGAATTTATTTACTGATTTTACAGCCTCTCACCATCAGGAATTTCTTCTTAAAATATTTTAAAACTGATTAAATATCAATTCACGATGACCAAAACCATTTCCCCCAAAATCCTTCTAACCGGTATGATAACCGGTACACAGCCGGTGTACCGCCCGGCATGTCGGCCGGCATGCCGGTTAGTGTAAATTTTCGAATTTTTATAGAACAACCCTTACTGTCCAAAATGGCTCAAAACCGGTATGGTAACCGGTATGAAAACCAGTGTACCGCCCGGCATGCCGGTTAACACAATTTTTCGTATCTCGATTTCCTTAAGTTCACTGGGCATTTTAATGAAGGCCGGTACGCCAACCGGCATACCAGCCGGTATACCAGTGCGTATACCGGTTCGTGCAAAAACTGAAGAGATCGAAAATCTGTTAATTTTTTTGCTAATTACCTTCGTAAAACTTCATCTAAACTCATTTTTTTGTATAAACTCTTCAACCCAAGTACTGTAACATCAATATAACTTCTTCCCTCAAATCATATCAAAGTTTAAGCCTCAAAGATCAAGTTTTCAACACAAAAAAACATGTTTTTCCAACTAGATCTACTTAATCAGCCCTTAAACGAGATTAAAGAAGAACTCTTAATCCAGGGCTAATTAAGCACGAAATTGAAATTGCAAAAGCATAGATTTTACCTAATTGATATTGTGAACAAGGTTGTAAGAGGATTATTCCTCCAATTCCTTCTCCAAAGCCTCAAATCCAAGCCTTCTTCCCAAGCTCTCTCTTAATCTCTCTCTTCCTCTCTATCAACACTCAAGGGTTTGGAATAACCCTAATGGGAACATAATGACTCTATATATTTCTAATGACAGATTTTTTTGCTAAAGGACCTTCTTGCCCTCTCTTATTAGGTGTAATACCCCTTGTGAGCCATTCCTCACAATTCTATAAGTATTTAATTAGAATTACACTTGTATTTTATTTAATAGTCTTTAAAACTATAAAAAAATATTACTCCTCCCCATATATCATTTTTCTTTCTACTTTCCTTCTAAAATATTATAATTTTTAATTTAATTTAATTAAATTGGTTCGGGCATGACAACTCTCCCCTCCTTAAGAAATTTTCGCCCTCGAAAATAAAAGACATACCTGAATCGAATAAGTGAGGATATTTGGTCTTCATGGTCTCTTCGCCCTCCCAAGTGGCTTCTTCCAAGCCATGGTTCCGCCACAAGATCTTCACCCATCGCACAATCTTGGAGCGCAAAACTTGCTCCTTCCGGTCAACGATCCTCAACGGCTCCTCCACATAAGACAAGTCTTCCTGGATCTCTAACCCCTCGTCTGGAAAAATATGAGTAGCATCACCAATGCACTTACGAAGAGCGGATACATGAAAAACATCATGCAATCGAGACAACTCAGCTGGTAAGGATAATCGATAAGCTGCCACACCAACTCTCTCAGTGATCTCATAAGGCCCCACATACCTGGGAGCTAACTTTCCCTTACCTCTGAAACGGATAACTCCCCTCCAAGGTGAAACTCGAAGGAACACTCGGTCACCCACCTCAAACTCTAAATCTCTGTGGCGGTTGTCAGCATAACTCTTCTGCCGACTCTGAGCCACCCTCATCATCTCTCTGATCAACTTCACTCCATCTGCTGATTGCTGAATCAACTCGGGTCCCAATAACTGACGCTCCCCAACTTCGCTCCAACAAATAGGTGTACGACAACGCCTTCCATATAGTGCCTCGTAGGGTGCCATACCAATGCTGGACTGATAACTATTATTATACGCAAACTCTGTCAATGGAAGATAGTCATCCCAGACTCCACTGAAATCAAGAACACACCCTCGCAACATGTCCTCCAAAATCTGAATAGTCCTCTCCGACTGACCATCAGTTTGCGGATGGAAAGCCGTACTGAACTTCAATGAAGTCCCCAAAGCCTGCTGCAAACTCTGCCAAAATCTCGAGGTGAACTTAGGATCCCTGTCACTGACAATCGACACTGGGACTCCATGCAATCGAACAATCTCCTCAATATAAAGCTTTGCATATCTCTCAGTGGTGTAGGTGACACGCACCGGCAAAAAGTGAGCCGACTTGGTCAACCTATCCACAATCACCCAAATAGAATCAAAGCCTCTGCTACAACGCGGCAATCCCACCACAAAATCCATGGTCACGTGCTCCCACTTCCATACAGGTATCAGTGGATTTTGAAGCAAACCTGCAGGCCTCTGATGCTCTACCTTTACCCTCTAGCAAGCCAAGAACTTTTCTTTTTGAAAAGCATAATTATATAGCATTTACAGAGATGTAAATGACAATTAACCCGAGGAGATAGGGAAGACCCTACACC
>NMUG010011499.1:0-10613 GCA_002855965.1 Monotropa hypopitys
TACCAATCTCAACTCTCCCGGTATTACAACAAAAAAGTTCATCACAGAGAGTTCAAAATTGAAGATTTAGTACTTAGAAAGGTGCTCGGCAACATGAAAGATCCAACAGAATGAAAACTTGAGCCAAATTGGGAAGGGCCATACAAAGTAATTGGAAAAGCAAGTCAAGGATCATACAGATTGATAGATTTAAAAGGCAAATTAATTTCACGAACATGGAATACTTTTAATTTACGAAAGTATTTTCAATGATTGTATTGAGCTTTGATATGAATGAAATTCTGTTTCGTACCCTTGTATGTTGTTATAGATATTGCATGCAATAAAAGTTTTTATGAACTTTAATTCCATGCAAGGGGCAAATGAGATGATGAAAGAAAAGCCAGAATGATAAAGAAGACAAGATAGAAAGAAGACAGAAGACATGGGGATACTTTTTTGTGACACATACCTTAGAGTTTGTGACAAAATTGTCTTCCCGAGCAGAATATATACGGATGAAAAATCCAATATTCTCGACTCAAAACAGAAAGAAAGGGGGCTACTGCTTTGTGACACATACTCTTGAGTTTGTGACAAAAATGTCTTCCCGAGCAGAATACATATGGATAAGAAGTCTAGTATTCTTTGCTCAAACAGAAAGATAAGGGCTACTTTACTGTTTCATAATAAAGGTGAGAGCAAAACTATGTTAGAACAGAATTATCTTCTTGAAACTTGTAAAGGATAAGAAACCCAATAAGAGTTCAAAACAGAAAGTATGGGACTATTTTTCTGATCAAATACCCTAAGGTGAGAGTAAGTTTAGGGTCGATGACAGATTTATCATCCCGAGTATTTGCAAAGGGTGAGAATTCCAGCACTTACTCAAAATAGAAAGAAAGAAAGAAAAACTTTAAAGAAAGACACAAAGCAAGCAAACAAGATTGAAAGATTCGAAGACTGATTAAAGCAAGAGAGTTGCAAGATGCTGATTTAAAAGATAGTATGGAAGAATAAATAGAAATTAAAAATCATTAAGGTATAATTTTTGAAAACCAAATTTATTTGATTTCTTCATTAAAGTTTAAGTTTCAAAATGATTAGTGATTTTTTGAAATTTTAACTTAAAAGAATCTAAGATAATCAAAGTAATAAATATAGAAAGCAATTATAAACAGTATAGAACAATATGATAAAGCAAAAATAAACTTCATTAAACTGTTTGAGAATACAAGAGAAGCATATTGAAAAATAAAGAAAGAAAAAATCTAAGCAACCGGAGTATTGTTGGGATTAGTAGTATCCGTAGCAATAGCTTCAGTTTGAGACGAATAGATGTTTCTTCAGTATTGAGTACAGCAGATGAAGAAGCAAAATTATCAGGCAGTTGTGCGGGAGCAACTCCAGGTATTGGGTAGGGAATGCCCTTAAAAGGGGTGAATCCTCTACAGTACCTAGAGCGTTAAGAGTTTCTAGACAGCCTTTCAAATAGAAAGTATTAGATATTTTAGGTAGTTGGCCTATGGAGAACTCCTACCCGAGCAGCCTCTTCATTAGCCATAACAACAATATTGCCCATTTAGAAGATTTTCAATGACCACGTACAACCTCGATCATAGGAAGTTCCTTCAATCCCTAACAGCTAGAGAGTTGAATCAAGTCCAAGAAATGCTTGAACTTTCCCGCGGTCACAATCTTGGTCAACATGTCAGTTGCATTCTCAGTAGTGTGCACCTTCTCTAGAATCACATCTCCCATAGCAATTAACTCTCTCACCTTGTGAAACCTAATGTCAATATGCTTGGTCCTTGCGTGAAAACCTAGTGCTTTGCCAAATAAATGGCATTTTGACTATCACAATTCAGTCGCACTCCACCTTGATCTATGCCCAGCTCTTTCACAATACCCTTCAACCACAATGCCTCCTTGCCAGCTTCAGTCACTGCCATATACTCAGATTCAGTAGTTGATAGTGGCACTAAGGTTTGTACCATGGACCTCCAATAGATGGGCCCACCTACCAGCGTAAAAATGTATCCTGTCGTAGACCTTTTGTCATCTACCCCTCCAAATAATCTGCATCCACATATCCCACTACTACAATCTGATCACTATGTTTAGCAAACATGATCCTGTGGTTGGCAGTGCCTTTAAAATACCTAAATATCCATTTGACCGCTCTCCAGTGTTCTCTGTCTAGATATGCCATGTATCTGCTCACTGTGCTGACTGCATGTGCCAAATCGGGTCTTGTACAAACCATCACATACATCAAACAACCAACCGCGCTTGCAAAGGGAACATTTGACATATCTTGGATCTCTTCAGTTGATACAGGACACTGTGTTGTAGATAATCTGAAATGTCCTGCCATAGGTCTGCTGACCTGTTTAGCATCAACCATGCTAAACCTCTCCAACACCTTCTTCACATAATCCCTCTGAGACAACCACAGTTTACCGGATGTTCTATTTCTGCAGATCTCCATTCCCAATATCTTCGTGGCAGCACTCAAATCCGTCATGTCAATTTCTGTCCTCAACAAGATTTTCAACTTGTTTACGTCAACTATACTTTTCGCAGCAATTAACATATGATCTACATATAGTAGAAGAAAAGTATAGGAGCCATAAGACTCTTGGTATATACATAACTATCATACTCACATTGCCTGAATCCAATCCGGATCATAAAGGAATCAAACTTCTTATACCATTGTATTGGAGACTGTTTCAGTCCATACAAGGACTTCTTCAACCCGCACACAAGGTGCTTAGTCTCTGGTTGCTTGAACCCTTCAGGCTGCTCTATGAATATTACCTCCTCCAAATCACCGTGAAGGAAGGCGGTCTTCACATCTAGCTGCTCTAACTCCAGATCATAGCTAGCCACCAATGCCAAGATTATCCTGATTGAAGTATGTCTCATAACAGAAGAAAATACTTCATCATAATCGATTCCCTTCCTCTGTGAGTATTTTTTTGCTACCAACCGAGCTTTGAATCTTTACCGTTCTTTATTAAAGACGACATCTTTCTTCCTGTAGACCCACTTACAGCCCACTGTCTTCTTTTCCTTGGGTAGTTCTGTCAACTCTCAAGCTTGGGTTTCTTTCAATGATTCCATCTCCTCCACCATGGCTTCCATCCATCTGTCTTTTTCAGGACTAATTATTGCATCCTAAAAAGTAGACGGATTCCCACTAGTGGTTGACAATGCGTATGAAACCACATCTTCAAAACCATACCTCTCAGTGGTCTAATTGTGCATCTAGGTCTTCCTGCAGCTATACCAAATGGTTTCACATGCTGCTCAATCTGTCCCGCCAGTGGTGAATTAATGGTATCATAGATTTTCAGCTCAACCTGGATTCCTTCTTGCTATTTGCTTTTTTCATCCAGGTCTTGAACCTCCTGATGTGCCTTTACCTTTGACGCTTCATCAAATACCACATCTCTGCTAATGACAACTTTATTTGCTTCCGGATCCCAAAGCTTGTATCCTTCACACCTTTCTATACCCATGAAATACACAGTGTTTGGATTTTGCATCAAGTTTTGATCTCTCTTCAAGTGGGACATGAACATAGACTGGACAGCCAAAGATTCTCATAGATGAGTAATCTATATCTTCCCCTGAACAGGCCTCTTGCGCGGCCTTTCCGCCGAGAGTAGTACTTGGTGATCGGTTTATTATAAACACTACCATATTCACTACCTCTACCCAGAAAGTCTTTGGGAGTCCTGCATTCAATCTGATGCAGCGCGCCCTCTCTGCGATTGTTCTGTTCATTCTCTCTACAACTCCATTTTGCTATGGAGTCTTTCTAACAGTCCAGTGCCTTTGAATCCCATGCTCTTCACAAAATCTTACAAAGGGATCATATGTGTACTCTGTCCCATTATCTGACCAGAGGCACTTGACTTGTTTCCATGTCTGTTTTTCCACTTCGACTTTCCACAATATGAATTTGTCAAATACCTCTGACTTGTGCCGTATAAAGTACACCCAAACCTTTCTCGAAAAATCATCGATTAGAGTCAGGCAGTACAGAGATCCTCCTTGTGAGACAACTCTCACTGGTCCCTACACGTTAGTATAGACATACTCCAGTATCTTCTTTGTCATGTTGTACGCATGTCTGAATTGCACCTTGCTCTGTTTTTCCAGAACACAGAACTTGCAAAAATCGAGCTTGCATAACTTCACTCTATTCAGCAGCTTTCTTCTGTGCAGTTCCAGCATCCCACGTTCTCCCGTATGACCTAACCTCATATGCCAGAGAAGTGTATCATCAGCATCCTTCACGATGACAACTCTACCTACAATAGTATTACCTGTTAATCTGTAGATGTTTCCACTGACCTTAGACCCCTTCATAATTACCAGAGCACCTTTCGTCACCCTCATTACTTCACCTCTTATTCTGAATTTACAGTCCTGAGAGTCCAAGGTTCCCAACGAAATCAAATTCTTCCTCAGTTTTGGAACATGCCTAACATCCCCGAGAGTTCTCACGACACCGTCAAACATTCTGATCTTAATGGTGCCTATTCCAATGACATTGCAGGACGCATCATTTCCTATTAGAACTGTCCCACCATTCACTGATCTGTATGTGCCAAACCACTCTCTGTTAGGAGTCATGTGATATGAACATCCTGAGTCCAGAATCCATGAGTCAGACCCATGTTCTGTTTTCTCCAAAACAGACAGCAGATCAAAGTCACCGTCTGACAACTCCTCAGAAACATTTGCTGATTTTGATTATGATTCAGGCTTGCCTCTTTTTCCCCCATTCTTCCCCTGCGGACAGTATTTCTTGAAATGACCAGGTTCATGACACCTGTAACATTTCAATTCCTTCCGTTCTGAGGATTTGGCTTTTCCCTTCGATTTCCATCGTATTCCTCTCCTTCCCTTTTCCAGTTTCCTGTCACGATCCTCTCCACTCTTTGCCATCAGCCCCTTCCCTGAAATGCCTTCATTGTGTTGCTTTCGTTGATTGTAGGCAAGTAGGGCTGCAGTGACTTCCTCCAGTTCCAAAGTTTCTTTCCCTTAGAGTAAAGTGGTAACAAGGTTCTCTATAGAAATTGGTAGAGAACTTAACAGCATCAATGCCTAGTCTTCTTTGTCGAACTTCACGTCAATCCTTAGCAAATCGCTAATAATCTGATTGAACGTATTAATATGTTGAATGAGGTCAGAACCTTCCATCATCTTTAATCCAAATAATTTCTGCTTCAAAAATAATTCATTCGTCAACGATTTTGACATATATCTGCTCTCCAGCTTAGCCCAGACTCCAGTAGGCAATTCATCTCCAATCACGTGATATATCACTTCATCTGCAAGACACAGACGAATTGTACTCACATCCTTCATTTGGAGTTCATCCCAATCGTCTTCTGACATTGCCTCTTGTCTCCTCTTTAATGCCTTGACCAAACTCTGATGTACTAATAAATCCTTCACCATTTGTTGTCAAAGTCCAAAGTTCCTTGTTCCATCGAATTTTGTTATGGATCCACTTGCAGCCATGGTTCTTCACGTGTTCAATAGAAAACCTAGGAGCTCTGATACTAATTTATTGCCCCAAACAAGGACCTAATCTACACACACGTCAAACACGATTCACGAGAGTTGTAAAGGAAATACGGAAAGATTAATACACGCAACAGATTAGGGCAAATCACAGAAGTCTATATTAATGTTCCTTCTGTACAAGAGTATGTTATGGATTTTTGAGAGTCTGTCTATAAAAGGCGACTTAGTTATTCCTTTTATACTTATATATTATGGGTTACAACATAAAGAATCTATAAAATCTCTATTTTATCCATAATATATATTATGTCTCTGTCATTCCACACTCCTCATTTCAGAGCTTCCCGAGCTGGTTTACACGTAATGGCAAACTCAAGTATAGTCCGTTCTTTTCACTATTTGAGCTCGACTACCAATCAAATTAGCTCGACAACTATCTCATTGGAAGCACACTTCCAAGACGATCAGTTTCGACCAATCAGCATCCTCAAAGGAGGTTTCTCGAGCTGCTTCCTTGTAGTCTGCCATTCTGTCGTTTGGGCTCTTTTTAGCTCGACAATGATCAATCCTGCATGGCAACAGGCCATAACCCTTATCCTGATTTGCCCAGAGATCACGGCACTTGTTAATCCTCATACAAGCTATATGAGCCACAAGTCCAACAGTTATTATCTTCATTAAGGCATGTTGTCTTGAATAAATTCTTAATTTTATTAAGGTACATGAAATCGATCGATGTTGAAAATGGAAGTTAATTGAACTTATTGAGCATATCATAAAATTCGTCCATAAGGTTCCATGACACGTGCACAATACACCACACTCATATATAGTATTAGATAGAGATTATTCTATTGGGCACATTAGTTTCTCAACTTATCATTTTTAGGTGCCGATCCGCAGCCGTAGGCCAAAGAGCATAGCATCGTTGGAGTCCATGCATTAAGATTGAGAGTTATCATTTCATCATTGTTTTGGGTCGTTTTATGATGAAAAGTTGTAACTCTATTTATTTTATTTTGATGTTTGGAAATTGTGAGAACTATTTTCGTGGCAATGTAAACTATTTATGCTTCTGCTGCTTAAAATTTTGTTTGCAAAGTTGGTTTTAAATTCATGGAATGGATGTTGCACCTCATTTATTATAGGTAATTATGGTGTTTAGATCCTATTTTAGATATGTAAAATGTTTAAAATCCAGTTCATGACATGTGACATTCCTAATCTCCACCATAGATGATCATTGCCACCAAATCACTCTCAAAAGTAGTGTCCAATGAAATAAATCATTAAAATGAGTAAGATAATGTCTCTCTAATAAAGTAATAGGTTGTCCAAAGAGGAGTACAAAGCCTTTAGACTATGGTCCAAACACTATTGTCTGCACACCAATCTTTCCAAATCACATTCACACTCTTTTTCTTTAACACTAGAGTAGGGAAATTTTCTTCTCAAAATCCTTCATCTATGTCACTCAATACTTGGAGTACTAGTTTAGTTTATGTCAAATTTTCAAATAGGTCATAAGACACCACCAACAATGATTCCTATCCTGCTAGTTTCTCCCAATCTTCAAGATGACATACAAAGTTAACATTACAATCCAAACTCCTCCAAAGGGAACAAACTTTAACTACACCAAAAAGTTCAACAAATTAAAGAGGATTTTAGAACCATTAAATGACCAAATGCATACACAATCACTAGTCTCACAGACATGAGTTTCTTTCCAAATTTGCAACTTCCATCCGAGTTTAAAATACCATACTTCACCAAATTTGATGGTAACAATGATCCCATGGATTACCTCTTCCTCTACGTTGGGGTAATTTTTTGGTACTCTAATCTCAAGAAACTTATGATGTAGCTATTCCAACACAGACTGATAGAGGTGGATGCACAATGGTTTTTTCGACTCAATGTCCATCAATTTCATTCATGGGAAGAAATCTTGAAAGGATTTGTAAAGTAGTACCAACACAACACAAATTTTCTCATAGACCGATTTTATCTGATAAGAATGAAACAAGAACCCAAAGAGTCTTTTCGAAAATAAGCTCTTCGTTAAAGAATTTGGATATGCAGGCTAAGCCACCTTTAAGTGATGTTGAATACGTGCACTTGTTAATGCAAACATGTAAAGGATTTTATTATAAGAAATGTTTCACTTCATTTGGAAGATCTTTCATAAAAATAATTTAGCAAGGGTGACTGGTTGAACAAGGGGTCAAAATTGGAAAAATAATTGATCTTTACCCACACAAAGGCACCACTTGATCCAACAAAAGGAGAGACAAATTACATTCTTGTGCCAAGTATCAAAGAAAAAAAGTCCAATCTATTCGAAAAGACCATACAGGATTGTTCATTAAAATAAAGGCCAGAAGTGATGGCCAAAATCCCATAAAGGATATTTGGGCATTACAACAAATTCTTTGTTGTTTATCTTCCAATAATATCATTTGTTTATAGTTTAGCAATTCAGAATGCATAAAGTTTGTGTTGAGAATCAGCAAACTTCCCTGAAAATTGCTCAAAATGGTCATCTTGAGAAGCAACAAAAGTAACAACCTCATTGCCATAATCAATTGTTTACTTCTATATTTTTTGTTTTCCTTACATCCATCATGTGGGAGAGCTAATAACAACTAGCTACCCCGGGTATAGCCCAACGGCAAAAGCGCATGGCCAAGTAATCAAGTTCTCGTTAGTGTCACGGTTTAAATCCTACTGGATACGAAATATCAGGAATCAACGTATGTGGTGTTTAAGTGTTCAAACTAGTGTACAAACAAAGTCATGCACTAGAGTCATTGGGTAACTCGTGATTTGCCTCTCACATAATGTTCCGAAATAGTGAGGTACGTTATTTTTTTATAACAACTAGCTAGAGAAATGCTAAACTAGTTTTTGTTTTCCGTTTACAACCCTTTACAATTAGTTCATGTTCTAGTATTAGTTTATGACATTTCTGTGAATGAGATTTTGTTCCAAACTTTTTACAATTTCTGTTTTCTAGTTTTTTTAACATGTTCTAATTAATTTATGTTCTTGATCAGTTTATTTTTTCAATAGTTTATTTTGACAATATTCACAGAATTCTTTCTTTGTTTTGAAAAAACAGTGTTTTCACAGTTTATTTCCTGGAAATTGGTATACTATCCGAAATTTAGAATGTGGTACTGCACTTTGTTAAACATTTATTTGAATTTACTAATTTTGTTTTCTAAATCTATTATGTTTTCATTTCAGTTAAACATGGATACACAAGCAGTGAACAATGATGAAAATGTCAATGGAAGTGGCAACACTCAAACCACCAGCACAACCGATATTCAAACTATGACGAGCAGGACTGATAGTGCGTAGATTCTCACGAGTGGGACTAGCAACAGAGAAACTCATCATATGGATAGTAATCCTCTAGGTGAAAACACACAATTGTCTTTTCATGTTGGAGGATATGTTCCCTCCTTTGGACATACTAGTCTGTCATCGTTTCATATTTCATTCCCAGTGAATTGCGTGATTTGTACGAACAAATTTATGGTAGTATATTTTAAAATGTGGCAAACAAAATGATGTTCTACCGTACAACACTAGGACTTACAGGGCTTCTGACTGAGCCTGAACCAGTAGTGACTTCTAATGAAATTGATTTTAAGAAAAGGGTCGCACGAGAATCATAGAAGAATATTGACTTCCTATGTAGAAATTATATACTCGATTGACTATAAGATTCTCTATACAAGTGTAAATGGTATATATTTCAGTAATGTAGATATGACATCTCTTGAAAAGAAGTATAAATTGAAGATGTTGAATCAAAGAAATTTCAAGCCTGTCAATTTTTCAATTTTGAAATGGTGAACAATCAATCAATTGTGAGCCAAACACATGAATTTGAGGTTCTAGTGCACAAAATGCATCTCAAAAGGTTGCTAATTTCTGAATCCCTAAAGATGGCTCTAGCCATCCATAAACTTTCACCCTCGTGGAAAAAATTTAGGACCTATTTGTTGCACAAGTATAAGGAAATGTCTTTCAAATATCTCATGACAAAGCTCAAAATTGAGAAAAACAACAAGCATACAAAAAGGAAGACAATTGACTCTTCTTATACAAAAGCAAATGTTGTGGAGCATTGCTCAAAACAAAATATGGAGACAAGTAAGGCCAACCAAGAAGGTTGAGAAGCACAAAGGGTCAAAGAATCTTGGTCCAAAAGGAAATGTTACAACAAAACATTCTACACCATTTTAAGGCAATTGTTTCAACTATGACAAAACTAGGCATTGTGCTACCGACTATAGGAAGTCTCTTAATCCTCGCGCTAAATAGCATTTGGCAGAGTGAGAGGCAAACACAAAAGATGTCTCCAATTTGAACCTTTTCTTCATTGTTTCTGAAATAAATCTAACATGTTGACATCTAAGAGAGAGCTGGCTCGACACTAGGGCTACTCGTCATGTCTAATTTGATAAGAGCATGTTCACAACTTTTACACCAATTACAAATGATGAATAGATATTCATGGGCAACTCGACTACCTCTACGGTAGAAGGTTAGGGAAAGATTCTTCTCACGATGACATCTGAAAGAGAGATGACACTCAACAATGTGATGTACATGCCAAAGATTCACAAGAATCTCGTTTTTTATCCCTATTGGTGAAGGGTAGAATGCACATGGTATTCAAGGCCGACAAGCTAGTGATCACCAACGCATAAGTTTTCATAAGAAATGGATATTTATCAAATGGGTTGTTTAAGCTCAATTATAGTTTTGTAATCCCTAACAAGAGAAAATATAATAACGAACAATGTTATGAATAAAATTACCCCTACTTACTTGAATCTTCTACTTTATAGCATAGTAAATTAGGTCATGTTAACTATAATACTTTGCATAAATTAGTTAACCTAGATCATATACTAGGATTTTAAATTGATGTAAATTATAAGTGTGAAACTTGTATAAAAGCCAAATTAACAAATTCTTCATTTTATAGCATTAAAAGAAGTACCAAGTTACTAGGACTTGTCCACAATAATGTGTGACTTAACATTTATCCAAACACAAGA
>NMUG010011500.1:0-10615 GCA_002855965.1 Monotropa hypopitys
TTCATTCATAAAATCAGTAATAATCAAACATTCTCTTAGCCGAGAAAACGATCGATTTCGATTCGAAAAGAGATTTACTTTTGTAAAAGAAGTACCGAAAGGGCGAGTGGGGTGCCTAACACCTTCCCCATTCGTAATTTAATCCCCGAACTCGAATTTCTGGTTTTGCAGACACCTTTCCAAAATAAAAAGACATTTTCCTAAAATAAAATGACATCTTTTTATTTCAAAATTTCTGGTGACTTGGTACACCACAGCTCAATACCAAGTGGCGACTCCGAAAATTCCAAATCGGCATACTCAGGCCACTATCCGTTTTCAGACAAACCCCCACATTTTCAAATACCCTCCATCAGCGTATCTTTTCCCGTCCCGGAAAACGACCCCCGCCAAAAGGGGAACGAAGGAAGGACGGAAAAATTTCCCGGCGCGACAGACTTTCCCACTTAGAACTTGAAGCGGGTGGTCGAACTTGATGACCACCCCGAATAATATAACCTCGTGGGTTGCCTCCCTTGACATGATCAAGGTAGAGTTTACGGTGTGAAACTCGATGAGATGTGAAATGTACTCAATAAACTTCAAATATTGAGGATGTGCCTACCAAAGGCTACTCGTGTATGATCTTGAACCTATCACCTCTAAATGAAAGATTAAAGCAAGAGTGGCAACTTCCGTGTGAGTACTAGCGTTGGCTAGGGGATTAGAGGTGGATAGTTGAAATGTTGAACGCACAAATGAAACGGTGGTAATCATAGAGGATGTGGCAAATTGGTCAATGACGAGACGAAGGAAATGTGAAACACTAGCGTTGGCTAGGAGAAATGCAAATGACATAACGAAATGGAACAAGAAAGACTAGCGTTGGCTAGGGTGAAGTACAAAATACAACACACTAGCGGTGGCTAGGCAAAGAGTAAAAGTAACATACTAGCCTTGGCTAGGGAACATGAATGAAAGTAACTTAAACACTTAATATTACGAACTATGCGAGCAATGTTAAGTAGTCCCCACCGTGACCCCTTAGTATCCAAAGGGGAAGTATCGGCTCGGGGTGACGCTACTAACATGTGATTCTATTCTTGCATACTAGCCATGGCTAGAATTATTCCGATAGAGATTCTGGATACGATATACGAAAACGGACTTATGATGGGGTTCTTGGGATGGTCGATTCATTCATGACATTGTGCACAATGGGGGTAACTTGAGCCCTCCCAACGTTACTTGGGGAAAGCTAGGTAGGAATTTGGTTAGTTAGTCGGCAAACTACTATCCTATTCCCTCTATCGACGATACTTGACTTTTCTTGGAACGGACTTATGACGGGGTTCCAATAATCTATCTATGCAATAATAACTATGCTTACCTGGAGTGGACTTATGATGGGTCTCCACGGAATATTCATACCACAAACCAAATACGTTGACATGGAATAGACTTATGATGGAATTCCAAGGGGAAAGTTACCTAATTAACATAAAGGAGAACTTAAGAGAAAGTGTACCAAAGAAGGATGTGAATTGTACAAAAGAAAGAAAGCGAATGAACAACTCAAGCATTAACAAAATATGTAAGTCACTCAATTAACTCTATGGATAGATGGCGAGGCTTGGGAGTGGTGTGTGTTATGGTTACCCATTTATGCGTTGTGCTGAATCTTGATAGTTCCCTAGATTATTACCCCTTTGTAGAAAGTGGATTGTGACGACTTGAGGTGAATTTAGTTTAGCCATTAGGCTTGACACTTTTTACTTTCCTTGTACTTGAGGAGGTTAGTTGACGGACCCATTCCTAGGTCACTCTCTACTGCTTATGTCACCTTCTTTTTGTTGCTTTGTTACTTGTGTTTCATTCTACATCTTTACTACTGTTGTAGCCACTACTGTTGTCCTAGTTCTTTGCAACTTTACTACTTTTGCTGGCCCATCCTAGGAATGCACCACCCGTGCATGTTTGGTAGTGGTCAGAAGTTTATCTACTGAGCCGTGGTATGCTCAGACCTTCGTGGTCCCTCCCCCCTTTCAGGTTGTTGCTGGGACTTGTCTCTACCGTTGAGCTTGGAGCTTAGTCAGCTACTGGGTTTTCAGGGGTCGTTGTAGCAGGTTTCTCTTAGCACTTTTGTTAGCTCCCGAGGGTGGGATGTACCCTCACCTTTCTTTTCTTTTCTGTTCAGCACTTCAGTTGTAGCTGTTTGGCATTTGTTCTAGCTTCCGCTTTTCTACTCATATTGTGTAATGGATGTAATGTGAAATTGAATGAAGTGCATGGATACTACAAGTGTTGATCTCCCCTGCTTTTATTTAAAGTGTTTTAAAAAGATGGTTTGAAAATCCGGAGCGTGACAACTTGGTATCAGAGCTTTCGGTTCGAATACCTTGGAACCGTGGGGAGACACCTAGTCTCCATGGGTTTTCTTGGTCATTACATTGTTCTTTGATCGTGTCAGTGTGCTTGTGACGCACACATGCTTCTTAACTCTGCTTCTTGTCAATACTCTGTTTGTTCTGTCTCCTTCCACGGATGTTGAGTTTCTCCATCCCTGGGAAGTCGAGTGTTGATCTTTGTGGCAAGTTCGGTTGCCTTGTGGTGGTTGAATATCTTGGTATTCCCATCCTTGGCATCTTCGATGCATTCTTCGACAGTCTTCGTGACATTGAGGTCTCCTCTAGGATTGTTAGAGTCGAGTCAGTATCTGTCATAGGTTGAAACCCTTTTGAAGAACTTTGAGGTGGTCGTATCAATTCCTGTTACCTTGTCACTGTATGGGTAAGAATCTCGATCTCATGAGGGCGTAGTAGAATTATCTTGGGAAGTTCTGGCACTAGTAGGCGATTCTTAGTACCTTGTTGAGCCCCTTGAGAGTAGGTGGCATGATCTTTGTGGCCCCCTAATGTGAATTCCGAGATATTGTGATGGGATTGGCTTGTTGGTCCGTAGGAATTCGCCCTTGTTCCATAACTTTAGCGAGATCTTTAAGGCGTAGTTGTAATTTTTCTTGGTTTCCCTCTTTTCAGGAGGTTGAGTTGCCTGCGTTTGTCTATGAAGTGAGATGTCCCAATGCTTTCGTTTGTTAGCACATTAGTATAAGTGCGACATAGCACATCCTTTTTCCCTGGACGTGGTCTCGCGGTGATTTATGAATGGAAGTTTGGGGTTATCGTTTTCGTGGCAACCAGATGCTTCTTGGAAACTACTCGTTCTTTTCGTACCCGTTTGAACTTCATCGTGACTTGAGTTGGTTTCTAGTCATGTGCTAGCCTCTCGAAAAGATTTTTTCACTTGGCTTTTCTCTGCCCTATGGAATGCGTTGTGCAGTTACAGCAAATCCCGGATGTAATTCTCTTGTATCCTGTTGGATGGGTCTTGATTCTGTATTGCAGCGCTTCCTTGGCTGTGTCCAATTTGTTCTTGCGCGGTAGCGCTCCGTCAGTGCGGCCTTGTCTAGGTCGACCAGTAAATTCTCCACTTCGTGTGACTATGATCCCTCATTTCTTCGGATCTGTTCTTGTGCGGCATGGTGTCGATAGTACGGCAAGTCTGTGCCAAGTACGGCAATGGACGATTTGATCCCGCACCTATGTTCTGCAATGTCTTATTTCGTTTGGCAACGCTTTGGCTCGGTAATACCCCAGTGCGGTTGTGTTCTCGTTTAGCTGGCTCTTGTTCGGCCATGTGCTTGTGCGGCCATGTTTCCTTTTGGCTATTCCCTTGCACGATAATAGATGTTGTTCGGTTGGAGCACTTTTCTGTTCAGTTCTGTTCATCGTGAACTCTTTTTGGTAACGTCTTACGCGACAATCACCCTTTCTTGTTCTATTCAGCCGTGTCTAGCTCGGCGGTGA
This sequence comes from Monotropa hypopitys, assembly GCA_002855965.1. Lineage (NCBI taxonomy): Eukaryota > Viridiplantae > Streptophyta > Magnoliopsida > Ericales > Ericaceae > Monotropa > Monotropa hypopitys. The sequence continues at coordinate 3,846 of NMUG010011500.1, forward strand.
CCTTAGTGTCCACACCCGATCGGGAGTTGTCCCTTTTCTTTTTTGTGTGGCACTTGGCTTGATTGATACTGGCATTCTTTCGTTGTAATCTTTGTATTTCGCCGATTGACGTGTTCAGATTTTGGTCTCGTGCGTGGTTGATTCGTGGAATTCCCGTTGAATGATAGTCTCTCAGTGACTTACCCATTGATTGTGTTATACTCGTACGACTTCTCCTTCGAGTACTCTGTCGTTAGTAAATTGTGGAGCATGGACTTCAAGGTATAGTGTGGATCAATTGTGATACCGTCTTCGGTCGATATCAGAGTTGCACAGCGGCAACGAGAAAATTCAAGTAGACAATTGTTTGTTTCCAGATTTCGGTTCGAGAGAGGAACCAATCTTGGCGATGCACCTGTTGGCATCCACCCCCATGCTTCAGCGGTTTGTTTGGCAGTGCGGCGACTTTCGTGCTAATATTGCTTCCTTCCTTTGGAACTGTGTTGGGTGAAAACCCTCTGTTGGATCCGCGATCTCTTGGTGGACTTCTTCCGAGTGTCAAAGTTCCTCGTGTTATTCCAGTTGCTGATAATGACTGACATTGGTCTTGCCTCCACCTATTCAGTTGGATGTGCTCTTGAAATTCCTATTGATCTCGCGAATCGTTTTGGAATCCGTGACATTGGGCAGACTATTGTAGATTGGGAGCGAGTTGTTGAGTCGGTTATTCTTACACCTTCTATGTAGAATCGACCGTGTGCGTTTTCTTTGATCGTGCGACTATGGATGACCCAAGGAGGTTGAGTGGAGTATGTGTCCGACCGGCACCTCTCTAACTCAAATTCTTGTGTCACTTGATGTCACATTGGGTGTGTGTGTTGGGACATATATGTCCATCTATATATTTATCTATATATATATGTGGGGTTGTTCGTGAGAATTGGCGGTGTGAAAATTGTATAAAAACACATGTATAAAAATGGCGAAACAACAATAATAATGAATACAGCCGATTGTATCCCCGCTTGTTCTTGCTCCTTGTACGCATTGTCGCTTTCGGCCAATGGCCTCCTATTTCTGAGCTCGTTTGGAGCAGCTATCACTTGTTGTATCGTTGGTGGTATTGATTGTCGTGCCAATTTGGGAGATGCCCCTTTGTCCTTTGTGCGGTGTGCAATGGGATTCTAAATTTGGCACATGTCCATGGTTGATCGTTCGTTCTCAAAGAGAACTCGTGGCGTGTTGTCTCGTTGCTCCTTTGTGCTTGTTGTTGTATTTGGCTGACGGCTTCCTATATTTGAAATTTTTGGAGCATCTATTATCCATTGTACCCTTGATGAGGTTGATCAATGTACCAATGCATCCGCACCATCTCGGGAGTTGTCCCTTTGACCCCTTTGTGCGACACGCGGTTTGGTTTGGCTTGACTTCTATAAATTGTTGGCTCCTAGTTCTTAGGAGAAATGTTCCACCTGTAGTTGCACTGTGCATGGGTGGTTGTCTCTTAAGAACGATTGTCTTCTTGTCGTTACCCTCTTGCTTGTTGGTAATTTCCTTGAAAAATTTTGGTCGCTTGTTTGATCGTTGATCGATTCTTAGGGAAATATTGTCCTCCTTGTTGTTGCGTTACAAATTGTTGGTCAATTCCTTTGAGGAGTACGACTTCCTTCGTTGTTGCGTCATTGTTAAGTTGACGACCATATCGGTGTCCCTTGTATCGGGAAGTGTCCTTTTTGATCTTGTTGTGTGGTTCATGGCGTGGACATGAACTTTTGTTCTTAGGCGTTTCGATGCACTTCTATCCTTAGGAAATTTTGGAGACGAAATTCTTTTAAGGAGGTTGAGATGTAACGACCTGAATTTCCATTCCTTTTAAAATTCGATTTATAAGGAAATAAAATAAAATTCGTTGAACCTCGGAATATTTGGGATCTTGGAAAGGTTGGGCGGGCCATGAGAAAGAGTCCATTGTAGGTCGATCCTCCCCAACACAAATTCCATTCTTGTTAGGATCATTGAAACTTAATCATCCTTGGTTTCGTTCATCGCTTGTTGATCGTTTGATGCGTTCGTGATCTCGAAGAAGGCTAATAGATAGCCTTGGAACGTCTTCTCGGTGCCTAGAATATTCGAGAGGTATCCTTGGAGTAGTTAGAATCCTCGGTAGTGGATGACGTTGTCCTAGGTTATTCCGGCAATGTTCCGAGAGTCTTCTAGGCCTATTTGGACTCCAAAATATTTTCTGAATTCGAAAGTATTCTTCACCAATGTCGTATAGAATTCAATTACGAATCAAACGCAACTTGAATCGCGTCAATCGGAGTCCGAATGAAGAATCTAGGCCCATTTCTTCTTGAACTTCTTCAATTTCCGAAAGAAGGGGAAGGTTTGCGGAAATTGGGAGATCAAAACGCCCAATTACCGGGAATTGGTTGCGGGAGTCCAACAGTTAAATTTTTTTGATGTTGAGATTTTTAGCGCAGCGTGTTGCAAGCCCAATTTGACGCCCGTATGTTTGGAGAATCGAAATTCTTTATTCATTAAAGTTGTAGACAATTGAATTAGGAAAACAATCCAATTTGAATCACCTCAATCGGAGTTCGCACGAAAAAGTTATGGCCATTCTATTGGACAGCAGTTCCTATAAAATTTGTCAAGGAACAGCACCTCGAATTTCCGGAAATTCAGCCCTCTTCTACCAGAAATTCAAGGCTTGTCGAGTTTTAAGTGAAGGACAATGATGTATTTTGACCCCTTGAGTATATATACTCATCCTTAGTCATTCTAGGGCATTTTGCAACCCATCTTTTCCTCTCTCTTCCGTCCACACGCTCTCTCTCACTCAAAACCTCTCCCTTCTCTCTAAAAATCAAGGGTCTTCCAAAGTTTTTTTGAAGAAACACCAAGGAGAAAGCTTGTTCTCCTCATCAAAGGCTTTCCGGCAACCCACTTAGCAAACTCATCCGGCAAGATTTTGGATTCCAGCGACTTTCCGGTGAGGAGCTATGGAGATGCGGTCTTGAGGAACGTTGAAGAGGATGAGACGATCTACGCGGTGGCGGATTTGGTTTGCGGTGATATTTTCCAGCGACTACTCCAGCAATTGCTCCGGTAGGTGGATTCTTGATTCCTATCAAATATGTGCGAGTGTGTGTGTGATTCCCGTATTCGTACTTAGATTCCCCTAGAATTGTGATCATGTAATATTTGGGTCTAGGTTGAAAATCCCACGGTAAAATAATGCGAATTTGGGTTGGCGTCACGATTGTTGAATCATAAATATGAGATTTGTTGGTCACCCTTAATCTTTTAGATGCCACATGTTCGATAAAAGTCCTTAGTGAATCTTGGATAAATAATTAGAGAATCGTGTAACAAACTTGAACTCTTATCAAAGCGACACATATGGAACTATCGTAAAATCCTCACATTAGGTATCCACGTGAAATTGGAATTAAGGCCAATGGGTGGCATTGGGTAAAATAGTGATCCTATTGGTTTTGTGAAGTCTCGCTTGGCATTGCCAAGGTAGGAGACATGGACTTTCCCACTTAGAACTTGAAGCGGGTGGTCGAACTTGATGACCACCCCGAATAATATAACCTCGTGGGTTGCCTCCCTTGACATGATCAAGGTGGAGTTTACGGTGTGAAACTCGGTGAGATGTGAAATGTACTCAATAAACTTCAAATATTGAGGATGTGCCTACCAAAGGCTACTCATGTATGATCTTGAACCTATCACCTTTAAATGAAAGATTAAAGCATGAGCGGCAACTTCCGTGTGAGTACTAACGTTGGCTAGGGGATTAGAGGTGGATAGTGGAAATGTTGAACGCACAAATGAAACGGTGGTAATCATAGAGGATGTGGCAAATTGGTCAATGACGAGACGAAGGAAATGTGAAACACTAGCGTTCGCTAGGAGAAATGCAAATGGCATAACGAAATGGAACAAGAAAGACTAGAGTTGGCTAGGGTGAAGTACAAAATACAACACACTAACGATGGCTAGGAAAAGAGTAAAAGAAACATACTAGCCTTGGCTAGGGAACGTGAATGAAAGTAACTTAAACACTTAATATTACGAACTATGTGAGCAATGTTAAGTAGTCCCCACCGTGATCCCTTAGTATCCAAAGGGGAAGTATCGGCTCGGGGTGACGCTACTAACATGTGATTCTATTCTTGCTTACTAGCCGTGGCTAGGATTATTCCGATAGAGATTCTGGATACGATATACGAGAACGGACTTATGATGGGGTTCTCGGGATGGTCGCTTCATCCGCGACATTGTGCACAATGGGGGTAACTTGAGCCCTCCCAACGTTACTTGGGGAAATCTAGGTAGGAATTGGTTTAGTTAGCCGGCCAACTACTACCCTCTTCCCTCTATCGACGATACTTGACTTTTCTTAGAACGAACTTATGACGGGGTTCCAATAATCTATCTATGCAACAATAACTATGCTTACCTGGATGCTAAGAGGATGGCGGAATCTAAGCCAATCACTATTAACCAACTAAACCACTCTCACGCTCGTGCTGAATCAAAAACCCAGCAAGTTAACCATGCTCCTCATCCTACTCCTCCTGGGAAACGTAACCCTAATATTTCGTATACCAATATCCTTAATGGAAACTTGCAGGGGCTGGTGTCTCGTCATGCAAAGGTGTTCTGAGAGCCATTAAAGGAACCAACGCCGGCCATGATTGGCTGTTCAACTGCGCTTACGGAATTGCCAAGTGGTCTAAAGATCTCCTGGCTAACATTAAAAGCCTGGCTTCCTCATCCAACATCATCCTTGGCATTAAGCAAATGGGTCCATGGCACATCCTCCTCGTCTTTGAATCCCTAGCTACCAGAGACCTATTTCTAAAGTCCAACTGCAACCCTAATAACCTGTTTCACTCTCTAAAACCCTGGAATGGGGAGTTTGTTTGCAAAGAGCGGATTGTCTGGGTCTCCTTAAAGGGTATACCCATCCACGCTTGGAATGCGACTACATTTGGAGCTGTGTCTGAACACTGGGGTTCTCTCCTCCAAGTGCATGAAGATACAACCCTAGAAAAGAACTATTTGGTGGCAAACCTTCTCATTGCCTCAGATTGCCGGGCCATTAATGAGGAGGTTATTCTTGAAGTTGGGGAAGATTTATTCATTATCAATGTATCGGAGTCGCCGGAATTTTTTGCGCAGTCGGATACTCCATTAATGCCGACTGGAAATCCTGTGGACGATGGTCGGGGCACTTTTCTCGATAATGGGTACGTGGTTGGTGGCCCTTCTGTAGTCCCACTACCCAATGTTCCTCCAAAAGTGGCCGTTTGTGATGGCATTACCTTTTCGGTGCAAGATGTGCAGACGTCTCAGAACTTTCTGTTTCTACAGAACTCTCCCCATGCAAACCCTAGCAAGGCTAAACCTAATTTTGTCAACCTTATACCCATCAACCTATCCCCCTCAGTCAACTCCACAGACCCCCACCCCAATGAATGTCCTATTCTACCCTTAAACGATCCATCAAGTGAGGTGCCTTCAGTAGTGGCAGAAACCCTACCCCTACCCACTCCCTCCTCAAGCCAAAAAAACCCCCAAAAAAACCTCCTAACCCACATTAACCTTGCCGCACATACTATTCTACCCCCAGCCCAACAAATTGACCCTAATACCTCTGCAGCTGGCCCATCCACCAGGCCTGCTCTCTTAGCCTTTCACCATCCCACCCCCTCCAATACCACGGCTACCAGGCGTAGTGCCAGGGGTCAAAATCACAGGGACCCTAATGGGATTAATTTGACTGTGTCCCCCGTCCTCCTCCTCCGTTCCCCCATGCATGGCCACAACAACCATGTTCAACATGAGGTGGGAGAAACTAGAATTCTTGCAGACTCCATTGGTGTTGCCTTAACTATTGAGAATGACAGCTTCGTCAACAGGGTTGTTAGCACGGAAATCAAAGGCAGAGATGCCCTCCTAAGGAGGGTTTGATCGGGATGCCCGCCTGGTGCTGCTCCACCTTCTGGTTTCCTCTATGTTGTTCGCCTCTTGGAATATCAGGGGTCTTAATAACAGACCTAAAAAAGTGGCCTTGCGTGATTTGATTAAGCTCAAGTCTCCTGAGATTGTTTTCGTTCAAGAAACCAAGATGGAGGTCTTCTCCACCTCTGATATTTCTTTCCTCTGGGGAGCCCTTCAGTTCTTTCTGTTTCCTCTACTATTATCCACAAGAGCTACATTCTCTTGATCGGCACCTACAAAAACCTCAATTGTGCCCTCTGCAACATTTATGCCCCCACGACTGGGCGGGAACGCCGTGAGCTTTGGGATGATCTTGTCTCCCTTAACCTCCTTCATCAAGTCCCTTGGCTTATTGGGGGGGATTTTAATCAAGTTCTTCACCCCTAGGAAAAAAACTCTAACGGTGGTTCTCGCGTTAATATGAGGCATTTCGGGAACTTCATCTCCTCTATGGACCTCATTAATCTCCCTCTTCGGGGAAGGCAGTCCACCTGGTCGGATTTGCGCCTTAATGGCACCCAGTGAAGGCTTGATAGGTTTCTCATTTTGCAGCAATGGATTGACTCTCAAGGTTGCCCGATATCCCAATGGGGTCTTCCAAGAGCTGCCTCTGACCACTGCCCGGTGATTCTCATGGCGGGTGGTCATGACTGGGGACCGAAGCCGTTTAAATTTTTTGACGCATGGCTGGATCACAAGGACCTCATCACCACGGTTACAAATTCGTGGCAGGCTTCTGGTACCTCTCGGTGGGCTGGGATTCGCCTCAG
>NMUG010011501.1:0-10614 GCA_002855965.1 Monotropa hypopitys
AAGGGTCTAAGGAAGGTATAAAAAGATATACAAACAATGAAAGCAATATTCCTTAACCTCTAATAAAAAATCATAAAGATTGATAATGAAATTCAACCATAAATTAAATTCCTTGATCAAATAAAGATTTAAACAATTAAAGATCATATTCAAGGAATTAGAAAATCATTTTATAAATAATATATTTGTGGAATAAATGCATTATCAAAACTCTAGGGTCAACACAGGAAGTAAAGATATAGAACAAGCCATAAGCATTTCAAAGACTGAAAAGAGTTTCTTAGTACAACCAAAGCAAAGACAATAATAAAGTACAAGACATAGAAAAAGAAAAAAGTTCAAGGTGGAGGCAGCTCCACGACATCTTCAGTAGGGGTCTGCTTCACGACTCCTGCAGCAGGAGTGTCTGGAAGGGCATCTTTGGAAGAAGGTGGATCATGAACAACAACTGAAGCTCCTGTAGTAGAGCTCCATAGTATATCTTATGGGAGGGTGTGGCCAGTCCCCACGGATGAGGCCTTGCTCGAAAAGGGGATCTCTGTGTGCATAGGAGACTCTGCTGCAACCCCACAGGCATCGATGGTGACCTGCTACATCTCCGTGAAGATATAATCTTTTATCTCCGGGAGTTGCTCCACGAACTGTTTTTCGTAGTTGGCCTTGGTCGCTTCAGCCCCCTTGTTGTATGCGCTGGTGTATGAGTCGAGGGTGGCCTTTTGAGCTTTCTCCAGCTCGAGCTTCCTCTCCTTCAGGTGTGCATTAAGGAAGGCTCTTTCAGCATCAAAATTTTTGGTTTTGCTCTCCACTTCAGCACAAGCATCAGCTAAGGCTTTCAGCCTCCTCTCCTCTAACTTTTCCGAGACACTCCCCATCCTTTTCACCTCAGCATCTGCAGCATCCAGAGCCTTCTGGGTTTTATTGTGTTTCTTGGTGAGGGCCTCCATCTTGTCTGTATTCTTCTGCAGAAGGTCAGAGGAAGTCTTCAGCTTGTCTATAGTTTTCTTCTGCTCGCTCTGCAGAAGACATACTCGAGAATCGAGCTCGGTCGAGCACTGTAAAACCTGCCCAAGGACAAAAAAATGTAACATAGCATAGGCAAGGGGGACTAGAAGAAGAGCAGATGTTCTAATAGATTTTTTTTACCTTTACGACGTATACCAGAGTGCGGTGGGATAGGTCCACCGTGCTTTGCTTTTTTTCCTCAGCAGCATCAATGGTAAGCATCACCGCATGGCAGAGCCCGCACGCAACCTGCCCGTCAAAGATCATGTCCCCTTTCTTCACAATGACCCCGTCCTCTTTCAGCAGGACGGGATCCCAAGCCTTAGCAAAACTACCCTCAGGGGTATCAACAACCCCCATCTCCCTTCGCGTGGCGGGGGTGGACCCTTCTTCAGCCTCTTGTTGGCTAGTGGATCTGTTGGCAGATCATCCTCCCACTGACGAGTGTGGCATGGCTGATCAGCCACCATAGTATCGGCCTGGTAGGGATGAGGGGGAGAAGGTGGTGGAGGTATCAGAACCAAAGCAGGTGAGGTACCACCTTGTCGCCAGCTTGGGCACTCCTTCGCGGCGGAGTGGGAGATCGACCTCCATCAATTCTCTTTACTATGTCCAACAAAGAAAATGAAGACATCTCGTCTGGTTCGTCTTTCCAGTCACGAAGTAGAGCGTTAAGTTGGGAGGGACTAGGAGGAGCCCAATATGATGGCCTGGAAGTGTAGAAATCAGCAAAAGTTCCCCACTGATCGACTTCTTCAAGAATATCTTCCTCCTATTCGATGGTGATGATGGGAATCTCAAGAGCAGGGGTACCAAGTGTGGAAGGAGCAATGTCGAGGTCAATGGCAGGATACCGCGCACCACAGTATCCTCGGTAGTATGGCATGTAGCTTAGGAGTTTCTCAATAGACATGTCAAACACTTTCCTGGTAGGGTTCTCGTAGCTGATGGCCTTCTTGGCCTCGCTATACTTGTAGAACTTGTTGTGAAAAGAGTTTCGGTTTACGTTAGCGTCTACAGCAACAACATAACAGAAAAAAGGTTAGAATCAATCAGAGCATGGAATTAGCAAGAAGAATGAAGCAAAAAGGAAAAAATAAATACTGACGAGGGCCCCCGTCTCTACGAGGAATAAGATTCTCGTTTTTGAGCTGGGGGTGAACTCCCAGTTCCTAGTCAGGATCAAGAAATCATCGTTGTCCCCTCTGGAGGAGTCAGGGAGCTACTCAACCAGTTTGCTCCTATTTGTCCAGATTTTCAAGTACCACACTCCCTCAGGTGTGGTTGATGGTGTAGTGGTACAAAATCTCACAGATGTCTATTTTTGATCCGGTGATTAGGTTCAAGGCAGCAACGCCCATCACAGCCTAGACTGTGTTGGTCGCCACCTACATTAGAGTAAGATTGAGGTACCATAAGAAGTGACGAAGGAGAGGGTGCAGAGGGAATCGTTGTGAGATCTGTATCGCGATTAAGAATTATTAATAACTAATAAATGGGAATTTTAGATAATTAAAAATATTATTTAATGTGGTTGAAAAATAATTTAAAAATTAGTATGAGTTAAATTAAAATTTCTGAGAAATTTTGAGAATTTATTGAAGGCAATTAAAGTTTAAAATAGAGTTAATTAAAAGAAATAGTAAAAGTAAAGGTTTAGGGGCTTTAGTGCAAAGATTAGAAACTAAGGAAAAATATATGATTAGGAAGAAAAATTAAAAATGAGTTGCTGTGTGTGTCGTGAAATTGGGAGAGGTGGCAAGGAAAAATACAAAATGTAATTATCATAACAACCCGTGGCAGATCTAGATGAAGAGTTATCTGCATGAAATGCGTTGTCCCAAAAACTTGGCTGTGTCGTGAATATCTTTTGCTGCACGAGTGTGGTTCAGTAGGAGCATTAGTTGTATAAACTATAACATAAAAATCAAACGAATGACTTTGTAACTCAAATTTAATCAAGTAAGAGGGTGTGCTAAAGTGGTTGAGAAAGAAAGAGGAAGGAAATCAGTTCGGGTGAAAGAAGAATAAGGGTTGAGTTTCAGAGAATGTGAAGAAGACAGTGAATAGTGATTTGAAGAAGAGAAGGATCAAGTCTGGGATATAAGTTTCAGATTTTATTTCATCCGATTAAGGGTAAGAATTCTAAAAATAAAAAATACAGATCTGTTTAGAATCATATAAAGATCATATGCTCAAAATTTGGTGGAAAAAGATCATGTTTTGCTAACTCAATTCGATCAAAAATCAGTTTTAGATCAAAACCCAAGAAAATTGCAGAAGCCATCGATGTTCTAAGTAAGTCTCAAAAATCAGTATCTGACTTTGCCAAGATATCGGTATCCCAGATGGACCAGGTAACTGGTACCCTAGAAATCAGTATCCATATGCGGTATCTTGGGTTTGGCCAGTAACATGTATCACATATTCTGCACAACCGATTCCACCAGAGGTCTAGAAACCGATATCTGGGTCATCCAAGATATTGATATCTAGAAACTGCGATATCCCAATTACTCCTTGGCCATAAATCGATATCATAGGTAGTTGTTCAAGATACCGATATCTCGGAAGTTCAAGATATCGATATCTTGAGCCTGTAAAAAATATGAAGTTTTAAAAAATCATGTTTTTGAGAAAAATTAATATCAAATCAGTATTTTATTTAAGTATAAATTATTATATGCTTATTTTAGCATATTGGGTGTATTATAGGTGTCACGCCCCGGATTTTCAAACCATATATTTTTGGAAAGGAATAAAAGAAGAACTATTTATGAAACCACAAAGATACAAACTTGTTACAATGGGCCGTGAATAGTCAAATACACATCTTCACAAATCCTTTACATGAAACTTGCCTTGAAATTGAAATACAAACGCCTTTACAAGTGAAATGAAACTCAAACTACAAGTATATGGAAAGAGGGGATTTATTACAATAATCCAGAAATGAAAATACAAATGGAATGTCGCTCACTGAAATGAAGGTGGAGAAACCAATGCCAACTCCCAGCTACAAGCTACCAAACCATGCCAACCTGCATAAAACTGAAAAACGAAGGTTGAGTTATAAAGACCCAGAAAATATACATCTATCAAGTACAAATGCAATTATGGTGACATGTGTAAGTGGTGTGAATCCCTACAATGCAATCCCAAGTATGCCATCACTCACACAATCTCAAGCACCACAATCAAACCAACTCCCCAACCAAGGCACGTGAACTTACCCAAGTCTTTCATCCACATAAGCTCACCAATAGCTATCCAAACCATTCTACTTGCTCAAGACCACTAAAACACAACCCAATAATCTCTACTCATCATATACCCCTCACTCACAATGCACGGTAACATACGCTAGAGTAAAGGCCATAAGGACTAAGGTTCTCAACATTGATCATACCATGACAATATGGCAACACTACAATAACTCTCTAGGGAAGACACATCCAAGAGAACAACTCATCCCTTACTACCGCCATCAACTAGAGCACTCAAGCCAAGCTCTATAACGCTTCCACTGGCTAATTCTACGACTTAGCTTATACTCACCCCATCCACCAAAACGCATTGAACATCATCCAATCCTTCCTTTCCTCTATATATAGATATAAATATAGATACACATTAGTGAATTGATTTGTCTTGCTTGATTAGTTTGTTCGACTTCCGGCTTATTATAACTTTGAAAAACGAGTCACACGAGTCTCGAACCACCTTACTAAATAAGGAACGGCCTACAACAAACATGGACTATATTTTTTGAAAGGAGTCATATGAGTCTCGAACCGCCTTACTACATAAGGAACGACCTACAACAGACATGGACCATATCTCGAAAACCAATTAGAAACCATTAAGCCGGGAATCGATTTATAGTCACCTCGGTGAGTACAAGGATCGATTAGCTCACGAAGGAATCGCGAATTGATTTGAGTTGTCTCAACGAATTCAAGAACCAACCCCACACGCGAATGACCATGAATTGGTCCGAGGATCACGAATTGATCTCATCTTCCCACACATCCACAATCACATAATTTTATTGGTTGTTTAATATAGGTGAATTAACGAGATTGACGAATTCAATCCAAGGTCACCTATGACGTAGGGACGGATTCCCTAACTAAGTATGACGAGTTTACACATTAACATACAATTCCGTTCACTATGGCATTTCACCAAACACCTAGAGTGCACAAATGCACACAAGGGTCCTAGTCACCAAGGACACCTAATCAATCACTCAACTTGCCACCCATACATTCAAGGCCACTAGCAAGGGCTTATACAAGATCTAGCAACCTTATAAAACCATGGATTCGACTCCTAAGCCCTTGGGCATTATATCAAATACCTAGCGGGTACAAGATCACTGCTCAATTCCTTCAATTTAAACTCCTAGGACTAAACCCCCAATTTCACCCAATTACAACAAAATCCAATTAAAAGTCCTAGGTCCAAAATTGACACTCTCATATCCTTACATCCATCAAGAACACTCAAAACCCATGCAAGGATGCTATCAATTTTAATTAATCAAACATGGTTAATTCATGATTTCCAAAACATGGATTTTTTAGAAAATATTTGATTTTAATCTTGTAAATCATTTAGGTGGCCTAATACAATCACACAAACACAAGATAGAAACACATTTACCTCAAGCCTAGCCAATGGACAGAACCCTAGATCAGGGTGTCTTGAGAGCGGCACGAACTATGCACATCAACGTGTAGATCTCGGCGAGGTGGTCAAGGTTCTCCAAAGAACCAACTCCATTGGCGCTTGGGAAGATGGAGAATTTCTAGATAGAAGGGAGAGAGATGCTCTAATAGAGGTAGAGATAGAGTGGTTAGGTCAAAAATGGTGGAGGGGATGACCAAAATCGTGGACACAATCATATATATAGCCCTTAACATGAAATGACCAAACTGCCCTTAATAAAGTCTGCTAGACAGCAAAAATACATTTGGCGACCGGTCGACAACGGCTAGCTCGACCGGTCGAGGCCCTATAATAGACCCTTCTGAAATCTCGCGACCGGTTGACAACGGCTCGGAGGACCAGTCGCGGGCATAAACATAAGCCCACTAGAAAACCACGACCGGTCGACAACGGTGCACTCGACCGGTCGACGCTGGGTATTTTGCAACATTTGCAAACATCATCCTATGTCAGCCATAACCTCTCCTGGGACTTCCCGAAACACCCCGAATCGAATACGAACCAAATGGATGGACCGAGAATGAGTCCAACACCTAATTATAATCGTCAATACGACCCAAGGACTCCATACTAAAATTCATTAATCTATTAGAATGACTAATTTAATTCTGGAAATGTATTTAGAAAATACGAGTCATGATAATAGGTGTTGGAGGGCCATCGAGTTCGACTCAGAGGAAGAGGAAACAAGTCATTTAGAAGTTCTTTTCTGGTTGTGTTGAGTACTTTTATGGATTGTGTAGAGTAAAGTAGTTATAATTCTTGTAATAGTATGAAATATGTTGTGATTTGAAAATGATTAAAAAAGTGATAAATCCTATGGATCACAAAATGGGGTTATTTAAGAAAATTTGTTAAAGATGTGTTTTCAAATATGAAACGGTGTTTTGAGAAGAGAAAATAAATGGGAATTGGTAGTTCAAAACAGAAATAGATTTGGTGTATGTTAAAGGTGATTTCACAAAATAAGGTGTATTTTGAGAAATGTGGAATTGAATAATGATTTTGGTCTGTGTTAAAGAGAATTTCAAAAAGGTGTGAGTAAAAAGTTGTATATAAAAGGGTGTGTTTTGGTGAATATAATGAAAGAGGTGTTATATTAATAATATAATGGTGTTTTGGAGTGCTTTAATAGCCTTGCCATAGATCATGTGGGTCTATGGATCATTATGCACAAGTGGTGTAATTGAGATACAGTGATATTATATATATATTTATACCTAGAGATAAAGGTGATAGTCCTTACCACTGGGGCTGGTGTAGTGGCCCCTCGTTCATTACTTGTTGCTTATCCAAGAATGATTCTAGGGTATCAGATCTGACATAATGGTTGGTCACCAGGCTTTAATGATCCTTGTCTATTATTGTATGAGTAAATAAGGTGTGGTGTGGTGTGGTGATCTATTTGATCTTTTGAGTACTCGAGTTAGTATTTACTTGAGTTGATGATTTCCTTAAGTGGATAATTTTATGATGATTATCAAATAAACTTAAAAAGGTGTTTTGTGTTGAGTAAAAGAGATAAAAAGGGTTAATTAATATATATAAGAGATGTGTTGTGTGAGTGAAAATGGTCTTTCATAAAGGAGATGATTTTGAAAAAGGGCGTGTGTGTGATTTTAAAAGAGATGGTGATCCTTAACTATTTTTGCTTATTTTCTTTATGCTTTCATTTAATTATTCACCAGCCATCGTCACTGATGCACGCTTGTGCTTTTCTTTTTAGGTACTCGGAGATAGAGTCCACAGTCCAGTCCACCAGTTGAGTCTCAGTAATGTTAGTAACAGAGGTGTTTGGGAGTCTTTTATTTATTTCCTTATTATATTTGAAAGGATGTTTAGCTCTCGCTTTGAGTCTGGTTCAGTTTTTTGAGTTGAGTTGTAGCAGTGGTTGAGTTGAGTTGTTCAGTTGTGTTGTAGTTGAGTTGTATTGGCCTTGAGCCTAGTGTATTTATTTATTTGAGTTTGTATCAAAGTTGTGGTATCATGTGAGATTTATAATTAGATGAGAGTTTTATTTTCAATTTTCGTGTAGTGGTTTGAGTTTAGTAGATGCTATCGCCATGTGTCATCTTTAGATAGTTGGATTTACAGTTATCAGGGATGAGTCATGACAATCGCACCCCAGCCTCTACAATTTGGATGAGAGGAATACGGAGGTTGTTACTACTGGCCTTGCTCCTATCGTAATCAGCAGGAGCGAGGGCAATAGCCACATCCTCTGGTAAGCCATGCTCAGCCCGAAAGGCTTCGATCTTAACTGGAGTGTTAACCATAGATCGGAAGAAGCCCATATCTGTAGAGGAGGAAAAGGAACTTACACAGAAAATCCGAGAGGAAGGAGGAGCGCAGAAAACCTAGGGTTGCAAAAGGCTCAGGGTTCAGAGTGTTTGAGAAGATGAGAAGGAGAGGATATATAAGAGGCATATCTTGAGCTTTTATCAAAGCGACGACGCACGTAGAATGTCATTTCCAACGGTTATATTAGTCTCGAGAAGAGTGTATGGGTCTCAAGCATTAAATGCACAATTAATATGGCACCTCTTCAAAATGATGGTTGGGCTTATCCGATAAGTGGAACGACATCATTTTGGGTATCGTGAGCTCTGCCCACTCTCGCTGTGCGGTTGAAGTAGCCAGAGCTAGGGGAAATTGTGGTCAGGTTAATATGGATTCGCCACGTGTCAGGGCAAATTCATATTATCTCAGTATCATGCGGCATCTCGGCACCAGACTTCCATGTCATCAGCAACCTCGCACTGCGAATCAGGTTGGCCCAGTGCGGCTAGACATCCTGGTAGTGCGGGGATTAGTTATTCAGTGCGGCAGAGCTATATCTCAATTTATATGGCCAGTCACGTGTCCAACGGCTGCACTACAAATTAGGTTGGCACTATGTGGCTAACATCCTGGTAATTTGGCAGATAGCTATTTAGGGACACGTAGACAGGATCACGATAAATGCAGCTAATCACTATCGTACCCAATACTTCTACTGTGCGGATCAGGTTGGCCACATGTGGCTAACATCCACAACATGGAGACCAGTCTTGCAGAGCAGCACGTGCCAGACCAGGTATGGTATAGCTGAGCACGTGCACAAGCAATGCCTGCTATGCAGATCAAGTTGGTCCTGCGCGGGCGACATCCACCAGCATGGCATCCAATGGAGTAGTGCGGGAAAAGGTGGCAGACAAGGTGTCCAGGTGTCGATCAACCAGAGAACGATGGATGGCATGCATGTTAGACACCCCCTTCCCAAAGGAATATTTAAAGTTCCAAGAACAATAAAAAGGTGTTCCAACATTCTCTCTTGTCAGAGAACGTGGCCAGACATCAAACAGATTGCAACTGAATCAAGGAAAAAGGACGAGAAGTCCTAGGAAGACCTCGTTTCCAGCGAGAAGCTAGAAACCCAAAAGGTAGGAGTATATAAACAGGAGTCCAGTCACCAATGAATGGTACATGCTATTTTTCTATTAAAACTCTCCTTGTGCTTACAGCTTTCTTCGATCAGGACTAACTTAGTCATCAGAGAGCCTTCCATCCGCTAGAGGTGGGAGGTCCTCTAATAGTTTTCTGTGAGTGCAGGGGCAGAAAGAGTAGGAGCAATTCAACAGAGTGTCCAAATAAATAAAGAAAGATTCAGATAACAATTGTTTACCGGTGAGGGCAGTGCAAGCGTATTTTATCCTCATATACTAGCTTTGTTTTGGCTTTGGCTCCCAGACTTGTATTGCCTATTAGTAGGCCCATTTTGGAAATTTGAGAGTGCGTCTAGAAAATATTGTTTGGACATGTTAGTATGCAAGTAAGTTGCCTTCATAATGCATGGGCTTTCCTGTGAGGTAAGCTTACTTGGTTAAAGATTTCTTATGTCTCATGACATAGTATCTGTCTATAGGATCGTGTTCATTTGGAATGATTGTTGCTAATATTACAAGAAAAATGTTTTTTTGTTGTTGGAATTGAAAAGTTGTGGACCATTTTAGAATGGTTGCAAGTGGCATATAAAAATATTGATAGTTCACCTAGAGAGGGGGGTGAATAGGTGTTTTACAAATCTTTAATATTTTTTAAAATTCTTTTAAATTTTACGTACGAAAAATCATTTTGTAAGGTATTATGGCAAAACTCAAACAAATGTGTTAGAGATATAAACACAATGTAATTAAAGTGAGTAAAGAAGAGGTAAGAGAAACTAGAGAAGTGACACAAGAATTTTTATAGTGGTTCAGTAATTGCTTAGTCCACTATTCGGTGTGGTTCATTTTGGGAGAACGCCGGTATCCACTATGTAATCTTTAAAGAGATAAATGTGAACCTCTCTTCCTAACTTTTACCTATGCTAGGGTAACCTCAACTATAGAGTACACGCAAACTCTATCTTCCCGACCCCCTGGGCCGAGGAACACTCACCCAGGCTAAACGCAAAGCCTGACTATACTAAACGCAAAGCATAGATTAGCAGGGTAAATGCAAACCCTGACTATGCTAAACGCAAAGCACAAATTCCCAAAATAAACTCAAGTCGTGACTATACCAACTCGAGGTATAGGTTTATGGGTGGACAACTATAAAGGCTAAAAATATAAAGTTGGTGCCTATGACACTCTAGAATCTCTACCCGAGGATGTTAGCCCTTTTCTACTAGATCACATAGTGGATATAGCTCAAATATCACGGGGTAGGTATTTGTGAAAGTGTAGTACAAGTGCATGGCTGGAAAGATAGAAAACTAAGAGATGTGCTACAGTCAAAGCACATCCCCTGTCAAACTCTCTCAATAGATTGAAAATCAATGCTCGGGAGAGATCTCAAGTAGCATGGTGAAGTACTACTGGACTCTATAAATATTGGCCAATTAAGCACAAGTCC
>NMUG010011502.1:0-10614 GCA_002855965.1 Monotropa hypopitys
CAGAGACACGAATAGGGAATGGATCAATGTGAACTAAATCCTCCTTAGCAACAGGAGCGGTTTTAGGAGGAAGAGTGAAGTAAGGGAGCCGCTCAAGAAAAGTAACATGACGAGAAACATACAATCGATTAGTGACAGGATCAAAACATCGATAAGCCTTTTGATTTATACCATATCCTAAGAAAACAAAGGGTACAACGAACACTGAGCTTAGTGTGATCCTTCTTAGGAAGAAGAAGGAAACATGTGAAGCCAAAAATACAAAGGAGAGAGTAGTTTGAAGCTTGACCATAGAGACACTGATATGGGCAAGAGCCAGCCAAAAGAAGGGTGGGCATGAGATTGGAAAGATAGGCTGCAGTAAGCACAAGTTCTTCTGAGAATATAGATGGTACGGAGGAGGAAAGAAGAAGAGAACAAGAAGTATCAAGGAGGTGACGATGTTTCCTCTCAGCTTGACCATTTGAGCATGAGTATCACTACAAGAGGATTGGTGTATAGTGTCATGGGTACATAGGAATTTGGTGAACTCGATAAGAAAATACTCCCCACACAAGTCAGACCGAAGAATTTTGAAGCCTGAAAATTTGGGCTTGAACCATTGCATAAAACGTATGGTAAATTTGAAAAAATAAGACTTGTGGGACATTAAGTAAACCCATGTGAACCGGATAAAATCAACAAAAATTACATAGCACGGAGAACCACCCTTGGTGGCAATGGGATAGGGAGCCCATAAATCAGTATGCACGATATCAAAAGAATAAGTAGAAATAGTACTTCGATTAAAAGGCAAAATACCCTTAAACTTGCAAAAGTTCACAATTGCAAATATCAGAAATTTATGCTCGGCGTGAAGCTAACATTTGGTTTAGATGTTTCTAAATACTGTAGGCGAAAATAACAAAAAACTGTAATAAATGCGGAATCCAACATGTTAAAAATACGAAATAGCAACCACATGCTCATCATTGATAGGACTAATGATTGACAATGCAATCCGTCAACTGAAAGTGTCCTTCATAAGCAGTTTCTTAGGAACATTGACAGGCTGAACTGTTTCCCACATTATGCCAATATTGCTCTAGTGGAAATCTTATTGAATTCCGCAGAAGCGAATTTGAATAAATCTTCCCTATTTGCTTTTCATGTTTAACAGGGAGCTGGCAAACTAGAAGATTGAATGGATGTAGGCTGTAGCAAGCAGATTTGAAGACTTGTACCCGCATTTGAAGTCTTCCAGAATGAAACTAACCTTTAAATGAACCAATAAATAAATAAACCAAGAAATATTGACTACTGTAAGGTAAGGAAAACATTTTTTCTTTCTACTTGTACTAAACATGAACAAGATGTATAGGTGCATAGAATCATGGATATTGGATAACATAAAGCAAAAACTATAGCATAACACAAAGAGCTCAATCAGAAGAAAAGTAAGTAAAAGCACAGAGGACTTCTATGGCTACGAAAAGAACTTCACCTACGAAGAAACTGGGGTTTCTTTGGCTGGTTGAATTTTTCTTTACAGGGAGAACTTACATTGATATCCCCTAGGTTCTACAAATTGTAACCCTATAGGTTTTATTAGTCAACTGTTAGGTCAAACAACTAAAATGCTATGTATGCAGTTAAATTTCTTAAAATGCAAAGGTTAGCCATAAATGTAACATTTTCTGATCATATTTCTCTCCACACCGCTCCCTGCTCTCCTAAAACTCCGATACAGAAGCACCGTTTACCACCTGCCTCCCAATCACCATATACTGGACAACTATACAACCACAACCACATTCATACACATTGATTTAACCTGCTTGGCTGTGTGTATATAGATATCGTATTCTCCACCTCAATTTATTGCAAACCACAAATCACCACCACCCAAATTTGCAATAACAAAAATTACCACTTCTTCAAATAATCCCAAACTCCAATCCCCAAATTCCATCAAACTGATAACCCATCCACCACCTTATCCCAGTCCCGAGACTCCCCCAATCAGTGAAGCCTAAATGTAATCATCCTCCATTACATCCATACCCAAGTCCATGAGAACCACCATGACCCCTTCCACGAGTGCCTCGCTGCAACACCATCACTGCCGCCAAACATCAACAATGATACCTCTGCCATACCGCCACACATCATCATAACCAACAATGCTCAAGAGATATACACACATACAAACACACGTGCACAACACATGGAGAGAGAGAGAGAGAGGTGAAACCTCACCACGGCAAATTGGATCCAGACGGAGAACTGCAAGTATTTGGAGGTTACCCACCACCTCTCATTTACACATCACAACCTTGACAATTGTCGAACGAGGGGCAATTCCAGGTATTGGGATTTTGGTGGTTTTAGGGGTGGTAAGTTAAGGTTTTCTGCTTGAAGAGCAGTGGCGGTAAACCCAAGGCCATTGGCATCACGTGGTGGGGACCATGTGGTGGAGTTACAGGATGGGTCTGGATTTTTACGCCAGGGTTTCTTTGCTTGTGAGACATGAGTTGAACTGGCATTGCTAATGACAGAAGTTTGTGGAGGTGCGGGAAACGAGTTTGTGGCAGTGGGACCTAGAAGGAGCGGAAGAGGTGGGTTTGATTGGTGGAAAGAAATTGGTACCAGTGAGGTGAAGGAGAGGTGCTGATGAGTCCGGGAATGTGGTGGCTGTCAGAGAAGGAGGAGAGGTTGGCAAGGGCAGAAAGAAGGTGTCAGGGGAAGAAAGTAATAGTAGACTAAGAGGTGGCTTAAGGGTACAGGTGTTCTATAAGGAAGAGAAAAATATATAAACCATAACCAGTATTTTCTTACAATTTATGTTTCAACCAATAGGGCCATGTGTGCAATTTCAACTTATTTATCATATCAATTACCACACAAAGGGGGAGGTTACCGTAATTTTCATAACCTCAATGGGAAACTATAATGAAAAGAAACATCTCCAACGGAAAGAAACTTCAAGGGAGAAAAGTTAGTAGTGTGACTTAGCCTCTCTAAAATACAGTATGGAAGGATTAACAAAAGAAAATGTAAAGCAATTTTAAGACTAAAGGCTAAACTAAATTGGCTTTAGCAATTTGATAAGCTCAAAATGCATTTTGAAAAAAAGGCCGCCCAGTGCAGAAGGCATTGCTACTGCAGAGTCCGAGAAGAGTTGGATGTATGCAGTCATACCTTCACAAGCAGAGAGGTTGTTTCCGTTACTCGAATCCATTATCACCAAGACACATTCAAGCAACCATACCATTGCACCCCCCTTCAAGCTCAAAATGCACAAAGTACAAAAAAAAAATATGCAAGAGAGGAAAGATCGCGGAATCATTAGTGAAATGCCTTACATTGATATAGATTTAAGAGTTTGCATCACAAAAAGCCGTTGTGGCTTCAAAAGAATGGTAATTTCCTTTACTCATCTCTATCTCGCGAGAAGAATATATTGATAAATACAGAAACCTAATTTTTTCCTATAGAAACAAGGACTTGAATTCTTAAGAAACTAGACCTTGACTACTAAGCTCACCCAAATGAAATAAGATCTATAAAATCAAACAAAGTTGCATAACCAAACCAACAACTGCATCCATGGGAAACCCTAACAACCATGTCCAGAATGTCCACAAATTACACAAAAATAGCTCTGAACACCAAAAATTGGTAAACATCTACAAAACTAAACCAACAAGAAGTAAAGTGAATAACACAAAACAAATGACTTATTCCTTTCCAAAATGTAATTTATCCATGTCCCAAATGGACCCTGCATAACATGCCAAATCAGAATTTGAGCATCAAAGCATCCTTGTAATGCCTTTTATACATTTCCAAAGGCTTCTGACATGCTCCATAAATTGCAAAATATAGACATAAGGACATGGCTACTCATTCAAAGATATTTAAATATTGCAATATTAAAAGAAAATGCTTATGCAAAGAGCTATATTCTTACATGAAACCTTCACAACACATTCCATAAATCCAGTAATAACGAAGAAGAGCGGGGTGATTCACTAGTTTTGTGCATGGGATCATATGAAAAGGAACAGCTGGCATATAGCCATGACAGGAGCTATAACTTTCCCTTGGATACATAACCAGATACAGGAGTACAAATCCGAGCTTATATCAACCAATGTTGACGACCATATCCATGTGGACCCTGATCCACAAATACTCCTCCCATTAGTATCTAATCAGTGCACAAGAAGACATCCTATATATTTTCAAGAATGATATAATCTTAGTGTAGAATTGGAATACCTCCAACATGTAGTATGCATGTAGAAGCATCAATAACATTCTGCACAGTGTGGAACACTAAAAGTGCAATATCCTGAAATATTGCACCACTCAAATTCTACCAACAACACGCACCTCCCAAATTTGCCACAGCAAATTTCAAGCAGATAGCCTTTAGCTGTGGACACTGATGTTGCTCAGCAAGAGGAAGAGTTGTTGGCAGTGTGTCAACACTTACATCAGTGCATAATTTTGCTTCACATAACTGTTTCAACCGATCTAGACCAAAACGGTCGGCAGCAGCCAACAGATGTTGCACCATGATGTTGGATGTGTGCGATGATGTGGAGCCCGTAATCTCTTGTACATTAGGAAGCTTATCTGAGTAGATAAAAAGGAGCATGGCCTGCAAAACACATACAGGATCAATCTAAGCCAAGTGAGCAAAACAAGAGAGGCAATAGAGCAATTGCCAGTCAGAAATATTGGACTAGACTGTCTCCACCTCTACTCAACTCAAAGATGCTCAAAACATATTGGACTCAACTACATGGAATCATTACCTAACCTTGATTATATTAGAAATCATAAACCAACACCACACAGAACATAAAAACAATAATGTAGTAGATAGTATCTAATTGCTCAACCATGTTCACGGTTCTCATCTTATTGCATGAACAACATCATAATATGCAATCTCGACCAAACGTTATAATCTAAGTCAATGATACTAATGCAAAAGAATGATGTGGATTTGAGCAAGTATTTTGAAACATCAAATGCAATGGTTAAATGAAACTATAAAAAAGCATCGTGCATGCTAAGCAAGTGGTAGCATCACACACCTGTGCAGGCAATAAACTCATGGTATTTGTCACATTCCCAAAATTTAGTATTGTGACAGATGCAAAAGCCATAACTTACCAAACTGCTAGATAAATTTAGCAATTTATTAAAACAAGAAGTTGAGAGTGAAAAAAATTCACATTTCAGGACCCATGAACCAAATTAACCAATGCCCTTGTTTCTCTTCTTTTTGGCAAGACACTGGACACAC
Source organism: Monotropa hypopitys (assembly GCA_002855965.1). Classification (NCBI taxonomy): domain Eukaryota; kingdom Viridiplantae; phylum Streptophyta; class Magnoliopsida; order Ericales; family Ericaceae; genus Monotropa; species Monotropa hypopitys. Next base: position 5,303 of record NMUG010011502.1, read on the forward strand.
CTTTAAGATAGAGGGCTCAAGATCCTGCCAACTCTTAGATAAATCTACCAATTTATAAAACCAGAAGCTGACTTGAGAGTGAAATAAAGTTTCCACATTCAGAATCCATGAACCTTTGCTCTCTGTTTCTTTTCTTTTAAGAGTAATTAGTGAAAAGACACACCTTGAAGATTGAGGGTTCAAGATCCTGCAATACTACTTTCTCCATATTGGGGTTCCCAATAAGTCCATAAAACTGGGCTCTAAACACAGGAGAGCGAGCAGCAAGTATCAACTTATGGGCCTTGAATGTTTCATCACCGACCTGGAAAACTATATCACAGCCAGCTTCAGACTCCAGCAAGGTCTTAAGATCCTGTCCCATGTCTGATGGTGGTACATAAATGCTCTTTTGTTTGGGACCCTCCAAACGAGTTCTGACAACACCCACTGTGCAATTCATGGCAAGGCAATCATCCTGTATGTAATCAGAATTTTCTAGAGTTGCTCTCCGAAAAAAACGTTTGTAACCCCTGACATGCGTGTAAAAACATTATATGAGGTAGAAAAGGTTCATTTCATAAAAAAAGATTTACTCAGATACCAGCTACAAATGATCAAGATGAACCAGAAGGACCAGAATATTTTAATAGTTGACGTTTATTGGATATTAAATAATTCAGGAAGAACTCTACATTGAATAAAACCCCCGAGGTCGAATGTTTTTTCTCCAACAGAAAACAGTATGATCTCCTGTCAAACCAAATCCTATCTAATGAAACTTTTACGCTCATTGATCGCATGTGGCGGTACGGGACACTAGATTCACTACATATACAAACCAAATAAATCTAAGCCTTGAGTCCAAATCAATTCGGGTCAGTTACATGAATCTTTTTTTTTCAATATGCTCCGTCGAGTGCATCGTCTTCCGTTATCCCTAGTAAACTTAGATCCTTATGAACTACCGCTTATAAAGTCGATATAGGTCACCCAATAAAGCTCGGCGGAACTATACCCAACAATTACCAACTATGAAAAGGAAACTTAAAATACAGAAACATCAACACAACTTTTTTCTTCAACCTATCAGAACATGGTAGGCTAGGACTAGGTTCGTCTATCACACCAAAAGCGGACAAAAGCCTGGTATAGTACACCCAAAATGGACACAAACCTGGTCTATCACACCAAAAACGGACACGTGGAAATTTTATTTTAAAAGAAAAGTTTCAGTTTAACTTTATCTATCAAGAAAACTGTTCATAACTGAGGAAGAAGTCTCGTGAAGTGAGACGCAAGTGCATGTCATCTTAGACACGTTGAAATACTTCACTAAGAAAAAATTGCAACGGCGATATTGAAGGCCACCAGCTAACCTGTAGCGTGTATCTACTTACCTAAACCAGAACACTTATCAAAGCGGCTCGAACTCGAAGTTCGCTACACTCTTTCAACCATTCCACAACGTTATTCGCTATACTCAAATCAAGATTCGGCAGAAAAAAATCATACAAAGCACCAACCTTTACAGGAGAACAACATTAATTAGATATTATTACGGAAAACACTATAGGATTTCAAAGTATCACCGAGCACGATGCTTACGCCCATCAATCTTTCGTAAGTCAGGACGTTCTATAGGAAGGGAGGCAGAAGTTGGATACTTATATAACCACACTTTCCACTCCAATTAGAAACTAAAATGCACAGGATATGTCACGCCCCAAATTTCTAGATACGCGAAGAAATACTTTTTAATTAATAAATCATTATTTAAAAAATATTTCCATCCATTAATAATCAACAGAAGTCTTTAATAAAAGATAAAGTGTATAGTTACCAAAATACCCTTACAAAAGATTTACCGTGTTACAAAGCAGCGGAATAAAACTACAGATAAACTAAAGATAAGGGATTCATGACTCTTAATCTTCCAACCCATGACTAGGATCCGGATCAAATTACTCTTCAATGGGTTCATCCATCCGTATATCTTCATCTGGCATGAAACGTCAGGGCTAAAGAAAAAGATATCATGAATTGTGACACTCAACAGGAATTCCTACCCGATACACTTTTATGCCCAATAAATCATGCACAAATAATGAATAACAACATGAAGCAGTAAAGACATGTTAAACAGATACTATCATAACGAAAACACATAATCAGGTTTATTTACTATCATTTAACTTAAATTTTTTACCAAGACTTCACCAAGAAATCTTATTTACCCCATAACAACAAGCCTAGGACTACCCGACATGATTTGTTTTCCTCTTGCATCACCTGATTCCGACCCAGTGCATCTTGAGCCATGTCGCTTAGTAAACCTCGAACCAGTGCATCTCAAGTCGGTCGCTTAGGTCTTGGGATCCCAATCCAATGAATTCAATTATACACCTTCTTCCTGTCGCTTAAACCCGCCCTAGCAAGTCTGGAAACAAATCATCGTCATGTTCAACCTTGGATTCATCATATCAACTCTCAAACATCATTATTACTCATCATTATTCTTATCATTTCGCATTAATCCTTGTCTCTGGTAAGGTCCCTCAGCCATAGACCCAAAACCTAGTCATACATCCTTCACCCGCATATCAACCACATTATCAACTTTAAATATTCAATTTTCATAATCCTGGTTGTCACTATTCTCAATATTCTTGTCCCACAATTTGTGATCTAACGTATAGTCATTCATCCTTCACCCGCATATCAACCACATTATCAACTTTAAATATCCAGTTTCCATAATCCTAGGTGTCACTATTCTCAATATTTGTCCCATAATTCGTGATCTAACGTATTCCCTATGCATCCAATCATATTCTCAGCATAAAAGTTTCCAACAATAATCACTAACACATTTTATGCTTTTCGAGAAAGTCAACACTTAACCCAACGTGATTGGCGTTCATGCTCTTTAACACACATAAAGCAACATTACTTCAAGTAACTCATTAAGTCGACCAAACACAAGTCATTGGCTTTAAACTTGTCATATCATTTCCAACAAATAAGATCATACAATAATACTACGACATTAAAGGTTAGTTAGGAAAATCTACCTCAAGGAAAAGAGTTTCTGTTCGGCAATGCCTTGGTGCGACAGATAAAACTCAGGTCGGCAAGTGAATACTCCGACTGTTTTGCAAGTAATGATCCGGACAGAGAGAGTTTAGCAGAATTACTAGAAAGGTCACTTCGATAAACTGGGTGTTCAGCAACTGGAAGGACGGTTCGACAATATGATGGTACGGACAGAAAGTTAGTCAGGCAACAAGGTTCAGTTAGGCAAAAGACAGAGAGTCGGCATTCTGATCGGTCAAAAAACTTCAGTTCGGAAAAAAAGGGTTTTGTTCGGAAATAAACTAATTGAGAGATTAGTAGTTCGGCACAAGTTAAAAGAGTTCAGCAATGATCAGTACGGCAAAGAGATGTGAAATTCAGCAAGACAGTGTTTGAAAGACTATGGTCTGTGCGGCCAAAACAGGTGTGCGACAAACAAATCTTCTCGGTAGATTGTTCGATACGAAACAGTCTCTTCGGGACAAATGGCCTCGGTTCGGTAAGGAATGATACAGAGAGGTCAACTCGACAAGATGGCTGAATGGAAAATGAAACTACTTAATTGAATATGCGGACAGAGCAAACTTGTTCAGCAACTAGGTTTGACAGTTCGGCAATAGAAGGTTCTGCTAGACAGAAAGGCATGCAGGCAACCAAGGTGCTCGGGAAGGATAGCAGAGATAGGTTATTAGGGTGGTCAAGTTAAAGTGGACAATTGGTACAAAGGTGGTTCGATTCTTCGGTCAGCAAGGTTGGTCGTATCGTACTGAGGACTTAGTTCCAATAGTATTGCTCTCAATATGATTCAAAACCAAATGGAAGTGTGGGATGAGAAGAACTAATGGACTGGTATTTATACATACACAAGGGTGCAAATATGAAATGAATTCAGTAGTTCAAAGTGAATGTACAGAAGCCAAGGGTTCATGCGGCACACAAAGTGTCGGACCAAGAGAAATGTACATATCTCAGGGGTCTGTCTGGTAGTCCAAGGGTTAGGGCAGAGGCAATGTACATCATCCAAAGGTCAGACCAGAGAAAATGTATGGAATGCAAGGGTTTGCTCGGTAGTCCAACAGTCATGTCAAGGGAGACATACCAGTTGAAAGGGTATCAGGAAATATCAAGAGTCACACCAAGATTCATGCTCTGAATTCCAAAGGTCTCAACCAAAGGTAATATGCGAATGAATATACATCTGGAAGATGAATGGTCGGTCCGTTTGGTCAGAAGAGATAAATGATCAAGACACATCTAATGAATCAAGACAAAACGCTTTGGCGGAACACCAAAGGTCCAAAATCCAGTACACTGCACAAGGATTAGCACCTGTCTAGACAGTGCATGCGTCCAGACTCAGGAGTTGTTCGGCAGAGCCACTACTTCGGTAAATGTGTGGTCGGCCCACGAAATCATCGGCCAGTAAGGCTTCATCCAAATGATGGTTCGGTCCACTTCAGTTTTGAAAAAAGGTAGTTTGGTTAAAATTAAATTATTAAGAATTGCTCCAATTAGCTCGTCCTCATAATAGGCTATTATGCACTAGGGGTGAAACTAAAACAAAAAAAAACAACCCGGAAGAAAAACCCGCCCAAAATAGTTTTCAGTCAGTTCGTACCCACATTCGGTCCATTTCGTTTTTTTTTTCAAAAAAAACGACCGAAAATTTTGGTTCGGGGATCGGGTTTTGAAGCTTCCGGCCAAAACCGACCGAATCTTTTTTGGGACAGATATTTGGATATTTTTTGAATTGCACAGTTTTAATTAGGGCTGAATTAAGTTTGGGCGTTTCAGTCCATTTTTAAATGGCCTGAATATAAATTTAAGCCCAACCCGAAAAATTGAAAAAAACAAAAAAAAAAATAATCAAACCGATAAAACCGAACCAAGAAAATTTGTATTTCGGTCAACATCGGTTTTGGGTTTATTCATACCAAACCGATCGGTTCGGTTTCAGACGCACTAGAAACCCGACCGAACCGATTTCAGTCCTATGTACCACCCTTCTAGTTTTAAATTAATTAATAAAAATTGAAACAATTCAAATAAATTCCATTTTTGTTTTATATTAATTCGTTAAAATTTTGTAGATATTACAGGACATCTCTCTCATAAATCATACCCAAATATTAGAGACACAACAAATGGTCACAACAATGTCACATCAATGACATTTTGTGATACTTATGTGTTGCAAAATATCATAAAAGCGTCACAAAATGACATTGTTGTGACATTGTTGTGACATTGTTGTGACC
>NMUG010011503.1:0-10615 GCA_002855965.1 Monotropa hypopitys
ACCAAGAGATTTCAATACATTCACAATATCATTAAATCTAGAAAATAAGTCCAAAATAGATTCACACTTATGCATTGAAAACAATTCATACTCATGTACTAAAATATCCATTTTGGCCTCTTTGACTTGTAAGGTTCCCTCATGGGTCACTACAAGTCTATCCCAAATATACTTAGCGGAGTCACATGATGAAACACGGTTGTATTCGTTGGCATCTAAGACACAATACAAAATGTTCATGACTCGACAAATTATTTCTATCTTTCTTTTATCACTATCGAGACATTGGGAATATAGTGTTTGTGAAATATAAGAACCATCAACAATGGTCATCTATAAATCATAATCAATAGATTGAATATATATGTGCATACGATTTTTCTACTACAAAAATTTGTTCCATTAAACAAAGGAGGCCTAGAGGTAGATTGATCCTCAATGATATGTGACGTTGCCATATAGATCTTTAGCTCAAGACCGTGAAGTCGAGAAGATAAAAAATGATCAAGATGTTAGCGCGAGGCTCTGATACCAATTGTTGGCCTAGATAATTTGGGGGAGACTAATCCAAATATGCACAAAATGTGCAATCAAGAGAGAGGGGGCAAAAAATATGCCCAAATAAAAATTTTTCCAAGATAAAGAACTTGGGCTAAATGGAAGATCAAAATATATTTGAATCTAGGTCAAGGAACCAATGCCAAAACCCTTCCGTTACACCTAAGTTGTTGCAATATGGCAGTGGTTGGGGTTTTCGAGATTATTTTGGTTCCAAGAGTATTGATCAATATATTTTGATCAAACAAACACAATAATAAAAATTCAAGCACAACCAAGGCAACACAAGAAAAAAACATAAGGCAAGAAGTAAAAAGAGCAAGCCAAATGTAAGGAGAGGAACAACGAGAAATATAGTAGTTCTCTTAGACTTGTCCACGGCCTAAGGTCCATCCACTCCCCTTAAAAGTATAAGGGTTCCACTAATAAGATGATTACCTTACGGTGGTAATCAAACCTTACAAGTGACTTGAGCTACTTGCCGGGTGTGCTCCAACCCTGTGAATCTTCCGGGCATCCACTTGTCATTGACTTGAGAAGCTTCTGGGTGTTGTCCAACCTTGAGTGCTTCCGGGTGACTCGAGTCTTGATAGGCTTCCGGGTGCTATCAACCTTCTTGAAAGTCCTTCAATTAATGAACTTGACTTCCAATATAAGTGTGTAATGAAATAAAGATTGAGGAAGACAATCCCTTCCTCTTATAAATATAGAACAACTCTCTCTAACAATATTATAAGTGTAGAACAACTTTCTCTCAAGTGAATATACAAGAAATTATAATGAGATATATATAGAGAGATTTGAGAGAGGTGTGAATATATAACTTGTAGAATAGTTTTCTTAGTGTGCTTGGGTGCCAAACACATATTTATATATCCACAAATAAAAAACTAACCATTTATAACCGTTGGGTGATATTGTGGTAATTATATGGACAATGAAAAATAGTTTTCTGGACTTTCTGCTCAAATCTGGACTGGACCGGTGTGAGCCGGTTAGGCTTAATTTTGTTTAAAATGTATTCCAGAATCTACTGCTTCATTTTCTCCGGACCGGTATACCGAGCGGTATGCTGGCCGGTGAGCCGGTTTTCGTGCCGGTTGGTCCAAATGCTAAGCCAAGCCTACTGCCAAGAATTTGCATTAGCCGGTAGGGGTCCGGTGTGCTGGCCGGTGTACCGGCTGCTATACTGGTTGGGAATCCGGTAGGCTGTAGGCAGCTGTGTTGCTCAAAAACTGACGAGGCTTAATCCATTGGCTTGGTAAGTTGATTTTTTGTAACTTTCCTGAAGAACATGACTTAAAAAAATGTAAAAAGAAACAACCTTGTTAGCATAAACATTTTCTAAGCATGATATACAAACATCTAACATGTCCGGAAATCAAACTAAGTCAATAAAACATTCAAGGGACCTAAAGAAAGTATTGTAAAGATAATTAAACTTTGTAAGCATATTTTCTTAGCCTTTAATAAATTATTTGATAAAACCACAAAGATATAAAAATTTCAAGCATCATAAGCAATTTCCTTGAATACTAATATTTTCAATCTTTAAGCATAGAAAAAGGAAATAAAATCATTTTAATATAAACTAAATTTGTGGAATAAAAAACATTAAAATACGTCATCAAAATCTTAGGCAACATCTTGTTTTATTGAGAGTGTTTTTATTTTTTCACCTCCTATTTTTGATGGTAACAACTTTTTATATTGGAAAAATAGGATGCGTGTTTATATTCAATCCATTGACTTTGATCTTTGGATGATCATTGACAATAGATATCATATGCCTAGAATAGAAGTAGATGGTATTTCTAAATTAAAATTATTTTCCGAATGGCTTGTTGATGATGTGCATAAGCATGACTTAAATTGTAAAGTCATAAACTTATTGTATAGTGCTTTAAATATTGATATTTATAATTAAATTTCTTCCCATGATTTCGCTAACGATATTTGGAAAAGTTTAAATTAATTTTTTTATAGGATGAAAAGAAGATGTGCTAACTACTTGGAGTAAGGAGGATGAGATCAAATCAGACATGGAAGAAGAAAAAGGAAAAGAGGTAAAATGTCTAATCATCAAATTTAATCTTTTGATGAATGATTTTGAGAAGCTCACATGTAAGTATAATGGGCAAAAATCCTTTTCCAAAGAGATTTCTCTAGAGTTTGATGAGATCATTAAAGAAAAAAGATCTTTAGAAATGAAATTAGAGGAATCTTTTTTTGAAAGGTAAAAATATTATTAAATATCAACAAAATACAACTAAAACAACATGTCAACAACCGAACATAACCGAACCCTATCAGCCACACAAACAGCCTAACAGCAGACAAGAAACACACTATAACAACAGGAACTGTACACAACATCTGAAACAGATCACCAGATTAGCCAAACAAAACTAAATCTAAAAGAGAACAAAAAAGAAACCCTAAATATTGCCACCCAACAGCACCCAATATGCCGTTGCCGCCGCAAACCTCGTCGACGCTCCGAGACTCAGCCTCATCGCCCCACCACTACACTACCCCTCCCATCAGAGATCCTCGCCTCGACAACCGCACTGCCACCTCCTACCTGCCGCCTCCACCCCCACTCAATGCGCAATTTCCTGCCCTCCTCCTCTACAGCCACTCTCTCACCTGCTCTCCTCCTATACAGCCATTCCTATGCCGCCTCCATTCGCCAGCCTCCGCCACAAAGAAGCCCCAGGCCTGGCTGCGCCAAGACTGCACCACCGCTTCCTCCATCCTCTGCTACGCCGCCCTCGCCTAGAAACGCTGCCATCACACCCCATCACCTAGCTATCTTGCCACCTCATCGAAACCGCCCACGCCGCCGCTGTCTGCTCCTCTTCCCCGCCCGCCTTACGTCCAAAACTCGTGACCCTGTCATCGACGAGGAGAGTCCGCCATTGACCGCATACGCTCTGCATGGAACACTGCCGCCTCAACCCACCGCTATGCCGCCCTCTTCCAAACCACTGCCTTCCCGACCCCCCGCCTATCTGTCGTGCCTCCTCTTCAGATCTGACCACGCTGCCTCTAACTCCTCACTCCTTGCCACCAGCCTACCACCAAAACTCAGTTCACCGCCTATACGCTCAAGGATCTGTGCCCTTGTATGGAGCTGCAGAATCAGACAAGAACTTTAACCACGACCAAGCACTGTATGAGTTTTTCGAGCACCTAGTACGCATCAGATTGCGGACCTCTGTACTGTAGCTACAAACATATCTTGGTCAGCCACTCCAAAGTGCTTTAGGGTTGCATTGTTGGCAGGTGAAATGGATTCGGGGATGGTTTTAATGGCAGAGTAGCTGAGAGATCTCGGGAACTTCGCATTGGAATGCGATTCCTCAGATCTGAGCTCTGATTCAAACATATGGATTCTACGAACACTGAAAAAACCACGTACTAACATGAGATTATGGAAGACCTCAGACAACTTTCGAGCAAGACTGGAATATGAACGCTCTCAGATCTGAACTTCAATACATCCACTGTAGAAGTAGATGTCACGCTGAACTTCTACGAGCATTGGAACCTAATATCCAATTTCCATAGCAAACCCTTGGTTCCCCAAGGGCTTTAGCTTCCAGATCTCATCGAACATCTCCAGAGCAGGCCATCTGTCGGGAGAACCGAAACCCCAACGAAAGCAGGAGCAAAGGCATGGGGAAACATTCGACCAACTACTTGGGTTTATAGATTTAGACGAAGCAGTGAGGATAGGGGTTTGGAGAGGGCCGCCTACCCTTTCACAACTTTAGATTATACAAACTCGATCCAATCTTCGTGGTTCGAAAACCAAAAAGAACAAATTTCATTGTTTGAACTAAAGAAGAAAAACTGAAAAATGAGATTGATATGCTTAATGTAACACTCCCAAGTTTTGAGACATATTTTTTTAAGAAGTGTTAATTGTAGGTAACGAGTATCCAAACAAGTGAGTAAAGCACTAGCTACCACACACCCACACATTACACTACTATTTACAACACATGCTTACTATGAAATGAAGTACAACTGAAAAGAGGCAAAAAGGGTTTTATAACACAACCCTGTACAACATTGCCCCAAATAAAAGAGAAAGGCCAAAATAGGATTTTATAAGGTAATCCTGTACAACGCAGCCAACAGTAAACGAAAAAAAGTACAACACTAAAAAGTAAAGATAACCTATCACTACAGTCCGGTCCAGCCTCAAGTCCTGCGAAGGATCCAGCGGCTCCAAGTCCAAGGGGTAAATCCTACAAAAGTAGAGGGTCAGGCACGACCGCCTGGTAGAGATAATCCATCTCCTACTGTCTATACTATTGGGTGCACGTGAGTGACTGTGCAAGGAATGTATGTATGCAATGCTATGGATCTCATTATATTTAAAACATTTCATTTTCTTTCAAAATTCCTTATCTGACTCATCGTAGAGAAAAGTAGTAAAACACCGTGTCTAACCAATACTCGGGAGAAAAGAGTACTCGTCACTGATCTTTTCCAAAAGAAACTGCCTAGACAAGGCCAACAGGGAATTGTGTCAAGTGTCGACTCACACTAAGTAAAAGACTCATTTTTCATATTCCAAACGTATTTCAATTCCCATTTTATTCCAAGTATCACGTGTATACCATTTTCGTGCCTTCTAGTAGGAGCAAGGCAAATATCAATCCATCAAGTATTATCAATTGTGCTTAGCCATTCCGTCATAGAGGGGATCAATCCTCTACACGTCTATTCCTCGATTCCCCGTCCCTCGGGAGGGTTTAGTACTACCCCCATTGCGCAATGTCGTGGGAGATCCCTTTTAGTACATCCCAAGGCCTCAACCTGAATAAAATCACTTGATAATCCTCATTCCTCCAAAGAGTCGGTGGGTCAAGCCCACTATACAGCTTCCTCGTAAAGAGTCATGTGTCACATTTTACCATTTCCTTCAATCATTTCGTGTAACCTAGGGCAACACCTCCTAGTCAACGTACCAACCAAAAATGTGACTTTTATCCCGTTCTTTCCAAACCAATTCCGTTTATTCACAAAACGTCCATTTCTAAAACATTTCCGTTCATTTACAAAACGTTTCATTTGTTCGATTGAATGCCAAAAACATGTTAAAATACCATTTGACCCACAAACTATCCGAGAACGTCCAAAACAAACCAATATCCCTAATTTGATTTCATAAAACGACAACGACGGATTTTTAATAAGAATTGGAGTTTTTCACAATCAAACTCAGAATCGATCAACCAACGTCCTATGGGAGAATGTAACGAACCTAGACAAAACTCAACGCGACCAATTTAAGTGAACGACAACACTTTGATACTACGAGTATACAAGACTTGACGGAATTTCATAAAAATGACGACAAGAAAGTACAATACCAACAGTACAAATGAGAGGGATAGAAAACTCTACCTCGTCGGAGCTCCGGTGACACTCGCCGGAAAAGTCACCAAAAAACCTCCATGATCGCCGGAGTGAAACAAGCCTGCCACCGCGAAGCTCTAACAATGCTCTACAATGTTTCCTAAGACCAAAACCTCAAATGATCAACCAACAACCATGTAATATATAGAGAGAAAGTAGATCTAGGTTTTGGAGAGGGGAGAAATCTTACCGAGATCGGACAATCCATGCCCATGAATGCGTACAGGAGAGGGTGAGGATCATCGTTAGTGGAGAGGGTTTGCCTTGAATCCATGGGATTTAAGTGTTAGAGAAGAGAGAAGGGGGAGAATAGGGTTTGGGTTGAGAGCATTTCGGATAGAGGGAGAGAGGGAATGAGTTGTGAACCAAAAAAAACATGTTTTTCCCGACTAAAAATTGCACCAGTTGCTTCCCCATCCGGACGGGGATCCGGACGAGCTCTAGACGGCCGACCAGCATGCCCGGATTTGCTTCGGTGTTCGATCGGGTGATTGCAAACTTGAAAATGCGATATCTTCTTCGTCCGAACTCCGATTGGGACAATTCAAGTTGCGTTGGATTTGTAATTAAATTGTCTACAACTTTCATGAACAAAGAAATCTAATTTGGAGAATGGACCAGGTCGATGGGTTTTAAACGCGATCTGAAACTTATCCGAACATCCAACCATCGACGAACTTCATGCCGGAGATGTCCATCTCACCCGGACTTAATCAATGTGACATATGATCATTATAGACGCTCCTAAATATCTCAAGATCTCAACGACACATGAATTTCGATTTATTAAATTTATTGAACGAATGGAAATTAATTAATATTTCCAGAATGTGACAAACTACCCTCCTTACAAAAATTTCGTCCTCTAAATTTCCAAAGTAGAAGAACCAAAACAAACACTACGAATGGAACAACGCCCAAAGCACCAAATGCTTGGATAAATTCGAGACGAGAACCGACAACAACGACAAGGAGGTTATCAACCGAAACAACTCCATCAACGAACAAACAACGCCAAAAGAGATCCACAACCGATAAAAAATTTGCCCAAAGCAAAACCCAACAACAACCGCAAACTGAACAAATAGCAAACTTACTTAAACTCGCAACACGTCGCAAGGTAAAGAGTACATCGCAAGTCATCATGCCAAAGAAGAGCCGTTATTACTCAAATAACATCGTCCTTGAGAGAGTCAAGGGTTTCCAATGAAATGGTTTTCGCGCAACCATAGGTTCTCAAACCGATCAAACAAGCTAAAAACGCGCATTTTCAAACAAGAACACGGTACGGAGGTTAGACCGCAAGAATATCACCCCAAAAAATTTCAGAAAAATTCCACAAAATTCTAGAACATACCACGATACAATGTGAACATGTCAGGAAAATTTCCAAGTACCGAAACGCCAAGGATACGAGGGGATACTGTACGGATATGATACGAGTACTCCGATTTTTTCCAAGTATTTTTCTAAAATTTTTTGAAAAATAAAAGAGCAGTTTTCGACTACCGCAAAGAAGTCCACAGCGACTTTAACACCACGAACGCGCAAAATGACCCCGAAAAAGATTTCTGAACAAGACAGAAACAATCCAACCGATGCAACGCAGGATTTGAAAGCAAGACAACCCTCAAGAGGTGGTCACACAACAATCGTGCCATCCGAATCACACCAAACAATCACAACGCCACCAAAGGAGAACTGAACAGTCAAAATCTCACAAACCAACCCGCACACACCTAGCGCGGTACTAGAATGACTATAAAGTTTGATTTGAGATGTGCTGGCCAGTCACTTTCTCAAAATAATCCTTCATGTTCATTCCTACACCACATGACACAGACTACACACACCGGTCACGCCAAACATCACCACAAAACAAGTCGGTACAGTCGACTTCAAAGAAACACACGCATTCTATCCCAACACTCGCAACGCAACTGTACAACGCAAAAGTGAACTCATCTCACTGATCACACCAAACACAAACCAATCCCACAACACATTCTCAAACAAGGCTCCAAAGGGAGACAACATCGCAGAACAGAAGTGTCCAAACGCAAAAGGACACGATGCCAACGGGTACGATAACAATTTGGATTCGCACGAAGGTATGACGAACGAAGAACGACGTAAGAAAGCAACCTGTAGGACAAGAATGCGCCAAACAAGGATACGATTCCTTAAAATAAGCTCTACGAAGTAGATGATTCTCTACGCACGATAAGAACAACACATAGCTTCCGCAATCGCTACCAAGTACCAATAAGAAAAACGGAAGGTCAAATCGCACATCACCAAAGAACAAGGAATCCTTGTAAGGCACGAGTGTACGCAACAATATTTCCAACAAGGATGGTAGAGACCATCGATCATGTGCATTGGTCCACAAGAATCGATGAGACAATGAACAACCAGGGAGCAACATCCACTCACCGATCTCGCAAAGGGATGAACAAGGAGGAAACCGACATGCCAAGAAGGGCATACGACCAACAATACTCTACAACCAAGATGAGGCGAAAGAATCACCCAAGCCAAAATTTACCTTCTATAACCTCACACCCAATTGAGAAAATAATTCTAACTCTCGTCTCCAAGTCCCAAGCTAAACACACAAGTCATCTTGAGCCATCCATTAGAATATCCCCACGTACATCAAACACTAACTCTCCAAGTTCCAAAATCCAAACACTCATCTTTCGATCTCGACAACCCAAGCGAATACGCTAACATTGCCACAAGACCTCATTCATTCAACCCAAATCATTCCTTCCTTCCCAAATAATGACTTCAAGTCAAATTCGCACTCCAAACTCTAAACCCCCAAGTAAGATCACTACATTTTCATTTCTCACCCAACCACTTCCAGGAAAACTACAAGATAGCCACACACGCACTACCACTCAAGAATCCCAAGAGATAACCAACATCCTCAAACCAATTTCGCAACTCATAACACAACTACAACAACGACAACTTATCAACAAACACCAAGGCACCTCACAAGAAGATCTAACACTCAATTCACACAACAAGCCCAATAACCAATTACAACAATCTCAGCACAAGGCTATTTCTCAAGTTGTTCTACAATCCAATTAACCAAACAACCCAATCACCGACATAACCGGCTAACCAAATACCCAAATGATCAAGTAACCACCTAACCATCAGTGGACCTACATAACGCAGTCCATCTCGAAGACTTCAAGTCACAACTCAGGGCTACCACAAGAACAAGATACCACACTTAAACTCTTTCGTCCTTCTCAACCAACTAAGAAGTACTGCAACCGCAAGGCAATAAGTTTAACACAAACCCTCAAAGAACCTCAAACCACAAGTCAAGATCAACTCTCACATCAAGAAAGGGTATAACACAACTTACATCAACGAATAGCACTAATCCGCAAAAGAACCTACTATCCCAAGGACATTTCACATCCCAAGTAAATCACACATCATCTCTGTTACTACAATGCCTTACTACACCGAGACATCCTTACTTTCTAAAGAAGTCACAACCACTAGACCACCAAGTGCTAACATAGCAAGAACAACCACTAGTCGCAATCCCACAAGTAAGGTCATTCCGAGATTCCACAACTTACACAAAGAACGAAACGAGACAGGGAGATCAAATCAATCCCAAGAGCGAACATCAATCAACAACCAGACTATCGAGCAAGAAGCCAACCACGCAACTAGAATGGGAGCCAAAACTCAACCACCAGGAAATAGTCGGAGCCAACAGGGCAAACGACCAACTCCAAAGATCAACATCCAGAAGAGAAATAGATTTCGAGGCTCACTCGCAAGAGCACCGCCATTTTCCAACCGCAAAGAACGATTATCCAATCACTAAGATCAAGAGGAACCACATCACCCTAACAAGAAGCAGCCAACAACAACCTCGATCAAGATTAAGAGGATGAACTCAAGAGATGATTATCCAATCGCACGCAGAATTTTCATTCTCACTAGGAGAGCAAACGAGACTCCATCAACAAACCGTCATAAAATCCATCATCCGCTGCAAGAGATAGGCTCTGTTGTTTCACAATACAACCAAGAGGGGGGGTGAATTGGTCTAATAGAAAAGTATACTAGCTTTTTAAAACCTTTTAAAATTTTCTTGAGTTATAAAAAGTGTGACTATTTAATATGATTCAAATTAATATCTTTGTGATTCAATATTGAATCTTGTTAAAGCACCAACTCAATCCCTTCCGTTACACCTCAGGTTCTTGGGGTTCTAATTCCAAGAGGTCGAGGTTTTCGGTTTTGCGATGGTTCTAATAACAAGATTAATACCGTAGTCTAGTGATATTGATTTGAATGACAATGTTGAACTAAAAACAATAATCGCAGCCACAAAGTAAAAGAGAGAAAGAGAGAGAGATACACAAGATATATAGTGGTTCAATATGGGCTGGTCTCTCCCCTACCTACGTCCACTCTATCACCAATTAGTGATAATTCCACTTGTAACGACCCGAATTTCTAAATTCATTTTAAATTCAATATATCTATATTTTGTCGTCAAGTCTCTTGTGATATTTTGAAACATCCATAATCATCGTATGTCACTTGGAGTAAGCCCGGGTGAGTTGGAAAT
>NMUG010011504.1:0-10615 GCA_002855965.1 Monotropa hypopitys
TTGGAATGCTTGAGCACTCTGTAAGGGCCTTTCCAATTCAGCTGCAACTATTTCACCATTTTCACCATATGGTCTGCCATTCTCAGCACCAGGTCGCCTTCTTGAAATGATCTTGTCTCAACCCTTGCATCATGGTATTTCTCCATTCTCTGTTGATAAATTGCAGCTTTAGTTGCGGCCCTGTCCCTCCTTTCCTCGTCTAATTCTAGCTCAGTCGTAATCTCTTCACGATTTTCAATGGGTTCTGATGAAGCGATCCTGTAATTAAGGAACTCAACTTCAATTGGGACTACAACTTCTATGCCGAAAGACAGAGCATATGGATTTTCCTCCATTGCTATTCGAGCCATAATATGGAATGACCATAACACAGATTGCAGCTCATCAGGCCAATCTCTATTCGTAGTCCTAAGCCTCCTCTTGATTCATTTATTTATTTCTCTATTGGTAACCTCTTCTTGTCTATTGGCTTTGGGGTAAGCCTTGGAGGTGTAGTGTACGTAGGTAGCTTTTAAGATGTAGAACTCCTTGAAGTTCGAGCTATCGAACTACTTACCGAGATCTACTACCAGCACCCTGGGCGCCCAAAATGACAAATAACATTCTTCCAGAGAAAAAATTGTTACCTGAGAATTAATCGTGGATAGAGCTCTGGCCTCCCCCCATTTTGTAAAGTAGTCGGTCGCAACCACAACATATTGCTTCTGGTTTCTCCCCTTAGGGAGGAGTCCGATGAAGTCCATTCCCAACTGGGCAAAAGGCCACAGTTCTTTCATCGAACTCATCTGGGTAGGTAATAGGTGCTGAATGTTTGCGAACCATTGACATGGATCGCATTTTTTATCAGATCGGTACAATCGGTCTGCATTGTCGGCCAATTATACCCAACCATATGATCTTGTGAGCAAGAGCCCTTCCTCCCTGGGCGGTACCACATGTGCCTTCGTGAACCTCCTCTATGGCTTTGTCGTCTTCTTCTCTAGTCAGGCATCTAAGGCAGGGCAATCAGAAACCCCTCTTATAAAGAACATTGTCCATCAGGGCGTATATGGCTACTCGGATCGTCAGCTTTCTGGCTTCCGCTCTGTCTAGTGGTACCTCTCTAGTTTCGATATACTTGACAATAGTGGCCGTTCAGGAGATAAAGTAATCGACCAGTAGGATCGGAAGGCGGACTCCCTCAATGCTCGGAGTCTTCATGAACTAAACCAAAGTCCCCTTAAGGAGGACCCCATCCTTGGATGTGGCCTCTTTCGATAACAAGTCGGCTTCCTGGTTCCCTGATCTTGGGACCTGAGAGATGGAGAACTGGGAGAAATCGCTGGCGAGCTATTTTACCACCTGGAGGTACTTCTCCATAGACTCTTCTTTTGCTTTGTACTCCCCTTTTACTTGGCCAATTACCAGTTGAGAATCGCTCACAATGGCTATGTATTTCACTCCTACTACCTGAGTGATCTGTGGCCCTATAATAAGAGCTACATACTCTGCTTGGTTATTTGTCGCCTTGAAATCATTTTTTAATGTGTATCTCAGCTTCTGCCATTCTGGCGAGGTCAATACCAATCCTGTGCCACTTGCCTCTTTCATTGCGAATCCATAAACATTGAGGAGTCATAATTCTCCTTATTCATATGAGATCTCTGGGTCCAGGCTGGTATACTCTACGAGGAAGTCAGCCAAAGCTTGAGCCTTGATCGCGCTCCTGGGCCTATAGTCTATATCGAACTCCCCCAGTTCTAGGGACCACTGAATGAGCCACCCAAATGTTTCTGGGTTATGAAGGGCTCTCTTGAGTGGAAGGTCCGTGAAGATAGTGATCGGATAGGACTGAAAGTAGGGCCTCAATCTTCTCGCAGTAGTAACCACCACAAATGCCACTTTTTCAGTCTTAGTATATATGGTATCTGTCCCCCGTAGGGGCTCTGCTGGTGTAGTAAACTGGGTACTGGACCCCCTATCTTCTCGAATGAGAACTGAGCTGACGACATGCGAGGAGACACCTATGTAGAGGTACAACACTTCTCCATCAACCACTGGGGTGAGTAGCGGGGGATTACATAGATAATGCTTCAATTGGTTGAAAGTGTGCTCACTCTCAAGAGTCCATTGAAAAGATTTCTTTAAAATCTTAAAATACGAATGGCATTTATATGTGGCTCTTGAAACAAACTGGATGAGTGCTACAATACACCCAGTAAGGAATTGCACCTCTTTGACCATTCGGGGGGTCTCATCTCTATGATAGCCCTGATTTTCTCAAGGTGAGCTTCAATTCCTCTATGTGACACCATAAAGCGGAGGAATTTCCCTGATGCTACCCCAAAATCACACTTAGCCGGGTTTAGCTTCATGTTGTACCTCTTTAACACCTCGAAGGCTTCTGCCAAATTGCTCACATAGTCTGCACGCTTAGAGCTTTTTACGAGCATGTCGTCGACGTAGACTTCTACATTCCTACAATCATGCTTTTAAACATCTTATTCACTAGCCTTTAATATAAAGCCCGAGCATTCTTCAGTCCAAAGGGCATAACTTTGTAACAGTACAACCATCTACCCGTGATAAAGGACGTCTTCTTTTGGTCATCCTCCTCCATTCTGATCTGGTTGTACCCTAAAAATGCATCCATGAAACTCAACATCTCATGCCCCGAGGTGGAATCTACCAACTGATCGATTCGCAGCAGGGGAAAGATGTCCTTGGATACTATACTTCTTGGAATGAGCTAGCATAGATCAACTTTTCTACTTATTCTGTGACATATTTATTCCTTTTAGGTGCAAATGTCCTCTTTTTCTATTTTATGGGCCTGTAATACGGGTTTACGTTCAAACGATGGGCTATGATCCTTGGATCGATCCTAGGTATATCAGCATGCGACCAAGCAAAAACATCTTTGCTTTCCCCGTAGGAAATTGATAAGGTCGTTCCTTTTGCCTGAGCTTAACCTTGTACCCACCTGGATTCGTTTGTCAAGATATTTTGTCCATATCTGCAGGGAACTTAATTGCTCCATTTTTTCTCCTTTCTGAATCTTTTCTTTATCTCGGACATCCAGCTCTCCTACTTCTAGAGCCTCATTGTGTTTTTACCAAATAGTTGTAACATTTCCTTGCCACTTTCTGGTCGCCCTTCATTTCTCCTACCCCACCGGGGGTGGGGAATTTCACCTTCAAATGATGGGTAGAAATGATAGCTTTGATTTTGTTCAAGAGCACTCTCCCGACTATCGCATTGTAGGAAGAAGACGCATCCACTACCAAAAAATCCACCATTGTTGTCACCTAGTTGCCTTCTTCCCCCATTGTTACCGGAAGGGATATATGTCCCTTAGGGTAAACTTTCTCTCCAGTGAACCCTACCAACGGGGAGGTCATTGGCTGTACTCATTCTCTCCCTAGCCTTAGCTGGTTGAATGCATGCAGAAATATGGTGTTTGTTGAGCTTCCACTGTCAATGAGGACCCTCATGGTTTTAAAGTTTGCAACGACCATAGTTACCACTAGGGGGTCTTCGTGGGGATAGACTTTCCCCTACTCATCTACTTCTGAAGAGATGATTGGGAATGATTCTTTCCTTGCGCTTTTGCATGGCCTCCCGACCGAGCAAATCTCTATTGAGTCTTCAGATCTCAACTTCCTGAGGTGGGCCTTTCTGGCCGAGATGGACTCTCCTCCTCTAGCCGACCCTCCATGTATGACCCTAATCTCCCTGATTGGGTCATTATTTTCTTGGGCCCGAGCTCTGTCGTCATGATGTTGTCCATCGTGATAAATTTTATACTCTCTTGTTTGAACAAATCTCGGTAGCCTACGTATCTTAATGAGGTCTTCTATCTGCCTTTTAGGTCGACACGGTCATTCGTATAGTGACCATGGTCACGATGAAAATGGCAATACTTGTCCCTAGATTTCTTATTCGGGTGACTCTTGAGCTTGGGCAGTCACATCAGATCTGGATCATCCCTAAGGTCATCCATAATCTATTCTATGGTAGAGATAAGTGAGGTATAACTTTTGTACCTCTCTAGGGGACCCCAACGGTCTTGGGTGAGCCCCTCGAATCAGTCTTTTTGCCCCTCTACTCATATGTTACTCCCCGTGACGGGTCCTTCTTTTTCCTGTCACCTTGGGTTTGGAGAGTTGTGGCCGACGTTTGTCCTTGGGCTCCATCATCTCTGTTTTTCCGAGCGCCGAGTGCATCTTCTGCGTTCATATGCTTTTAGGCCCTCAACATGAGCTCAGCCATATCCCGAGGGGATCCTGGTCTAGGCCAAACAAAAATGATCCCGACCATAGGCCAACTATGTAGGCCATCATGGCCATCCTATCATCAGCACTTTGTATCTGCATCGCCTCTTGGGTAAAGCGTGTAGTGTAATCCCATACTGACTCTCCCTTCTTCTGCCTAACTATCAGTACTGTAATACATGTTTCATAAATCAACATTTAATTTAATTACCATTATCGTCTCTTAATTTTATAAATCTTTTAAATATAGGTTTCGACGTTATTAAGTGTTGAGCGATGTTTAGGAAGGTAAGGTGTAGTCATATAACATATTTTTGGATGTTTGAACATTGAGGGAAGTGTTTGGAGATGAGACTAAGAGGTTTGGACTTGAACCAATTCATTTTGGTCAATTCTGGGAATTTTCGTCCGGACGAGGAAGGGAAGCCTTCCGGACGAGCAGACAGAAAGTTGGGTAATGGTTGGAAATTGGTTCGTCCAGACCAAAGAGGGTCTCATCCGAACTAAATGTGTTCCTAGTCCAGATGAGGAAGGGGCCGTCCGGACGGCGCGCCCAAAGTCAGTTTTTTTTATGATCGGGAGTCAGTTTTAGGTGCTTTTTGGTCTTTAGCCTAACCTAAACGTATAACCTACCTCTTAAATACGTTTTAGGGCTTCCTTAGGTCATTATCTTCCCTTTAATGTCCTTCGGATCTTGGAGAGAAGCCATTGAATGCCATTGAAGAAACCTAGATCTAGAGGGGGTGATTGAAGGTATTGTGGAAGAAGAAGCCTTGGAACCTCTTTTAGGGAGTATTCTAGCAATCCTTACAAGCAAGTAAGTATGGTTGTATAATGATCTTTGTATGTTTCACTCCTTCTCCTAAAACTCATGTGGTGGTAAACTCCATGGATGAACTTGGAGGTTTTAGGGTTGCGTGGATTTGAGGTTGTAGTGTAAGACTTTGGATATATATAGGGTTCTCTTGGTGGATTTAACCTTTGTATGACTCTAGCCCTTAAAATCTAGGGTTAATATTCCTCATGGTTGAAGATCTATGGTTATATATATACATCGATTTCATGCGTGATGGGATATTTCCACTAATTAATGTGTCATTAGTATATATAGGTGTCAAGGCGGGTCCATCGGAGAGAGCAGCCTAACGATGTAGTTGTGGGTGATCATCTTCCAAATGGTGAGTGTGTAGATTTCCTTCATATGTAGTTTATCATTGGGTGCTTGTAATACTGGTTTGGTGAATTCTTATGTGATCAAGTATGCTACAGTTGATACAATTCCATGGTTGAATGATATATTTACAATGTGACTTCACACGCTCCTTGTTAAATTGTTGGGTTTTGGGGTGTACTTTATACATGTATACGTACTCACATGATTCGTTGTTGTGTATGTGTTAGCTATTGGGGTACTGTTACCCAGCATCCATGATATCACATGCTTACTTTTGCTAGATGATGGTGATGATACTTTAATAGTGGTAACCACTTGGTGTGTGCAAGCATGTGTACATTTTCATGGATTGTTACATTGTTGAGATATGAATGTGTGATATTCATTGTGGTTGTACATCCATGCATATCTATATCACCATATGGTGACGATTGGTGTATCCTCAACAACAGGCTTAGGGGGTAGTAGATTCTTAGCAATATGGCCCTAAGATGGTAGATGTCATTTAGTGAAGATTATCCCCGGCAACGGGCTTAGGGGGCAGTAGATGCTTAGCAATGTGGCCCTAAGACAGTAGATGCCATTTCATGGGGATGTTGAATTCCGGTTGCAGTGTTGAGAGATAGTAGATGCTTGGCAATGTGATCTCAATGCTCTGTTTTCCATTGATGGAATACTAGGGCTTGATTTATTTGCCCTTTGGCTAGTGGGTTTGATTGATTTGCCCTTAGTATTGGTGTGTTGGTGGTGTGGAAGCTTCCCAAATTATTGAGGAGATGCATCTCATTGGCATTCATTTGTATATACATAATGATATAGTAGTTGAGATCTTGTTTTAGGGGAGAGACATGACCCCTTCGTTGTTCTTTATTATTTATTTACAATGCATCTAATGATTTGCTACATTGATTGCAAATCTGACACTCCTGGATATTTTGCTGTCTTCTTTTGTTGTGGTATTTCATTCAGGTACGAAGGCTTAACTGGGTTCATTACCGATTCTTGGAGTTGCTCTAGGATAGCTGGAGCTATGATCTTTATCAGTCCTTCCAGTACTTGTTTTTCTTTCAGTAGTGTGAGGATGTGAGATTGAGTTTTCATATCTAGACTAGTATCTTTGGTATTTTGTTTTATTTATTTTGGGACCTTGTATTTTGGTAATTAGATGTCACACTTGGTACTCGTAATGTGAAGTTGAACTTATTTAGTATTTTTTTTTGCTGCGTTGTTTTATTATTTGGTTGAGATTGATAGTTTGGGAAATTTTATATATTTCCCTCTCTTGGAGTTGGTATTTAGGCCATGACACGTAGCCGGATTCCACTTATTTATTTTTTATTTTGGGATGGGTCGTGACAAGTAGGTAAGTATCGGGTTTGCGATAGCATTGCCCAGCAATGAAGTGGCTTACTAATCCCTGACTGGGATCTTTGAAATTGTTGATACTTCCAGGCTTCAATTTGTTGAACCACATTTGAGCACTCCCCTTTATAGTAATAGGGAAGGCTCTACACATCACCTCGTATGGTACTGTCTGCAATGTCATAAGGTTCTTATAGGTCTCCAAGTAATCCAATGTGTCCGCAGTACCATCGAATGACTCGAGACTTGGCATCTTGAACTTGGAAGTCAGAGGAATGCCAAGGACACATGTAGAGAATATGGAGTCTGTGGTTTGAACTAGCTCCTCGATCGTAGCTAGATCTTTGGCATGTATATTCTTCTTGATCCCATCAATCCGGGCCTACATTGTTGCTATGAGATATTTGTCTTGTCTTTCAAGTGGTGGATTGGCCCCCCTTGTTGATCTGCTAGCCTGAGGGTCTTGGTTGTTCTGGGACTGGTTTTTGTGACGTTCTCCTCTTCGGTTCTCGTTGTCTTCCACTCCTTTGTTATTGTCTTCATGCTCCCGTGAGGCCAGTACTTGATCCTCCCTCGGATGATTCTGTCGTGCCCTCAGTTCCCGATTTTCCTGTTGAAATTCTTCCATGCTTTTCATGAGTAATTCGATTTGATGTTGCATAGCCATGAACATCTCTGCGGTGATGGTGGGGGGACCGTTATGATTGCTTCCTGTCATGGATCAAGTATTGACCATTCAAAAATTGATATCTGATGATTATAAAATCATTTCTATAGACGGCGCAAACTGATGACGTGATTTATGGATCCTCCTCGCTGACAGTCCTGCAAAGAAAAATTTGATACCGATTGGGTGCCGAAAAAATCCCCTCCGATGCCTAAGTCAGTTTCTAGTCTTCTAGAGAGAAAAGATGAAAAGAAGAGTTAAGTAGTGTTAGGGTTTTTTTCATTATCTTGGAGGGGTGTATCGTTTGATATTTATATCTTCTGTAGTTTTAGGTTGCTCTCGCTAATTTAGGAAGGTTCTCGTATCCTTTCTTATCCTCTCGGAAAAAAATATTATCTTGTATATCCAGTAATTCAATCATATAATTCAAACACGTAAAGAGGCGGGAGTATTGTTTCGTCCCTTCAATAGTCATAGTGAAATCCCTTGTGGGATCCCCCGAGCTGATCCCCCACATGCCCTTGCCATAGCAAGACTCACTTTAGTTGTAATCGCGCTCTTCTCAGCTTAGGTCATCCTTAGGTCAGTTCAATAGTCAAACTGTACCATCATATTCAACTCAACCCTAAAAATAACCTGCGTGCTAAGCTCATGTCCACTCACCTTACCAATACCATTACATGATTGCATCCCAGTGATTTTTCCTTGTGTTTGTACCACAATTTTTTAAAATGCACGTGGCAAATAATGGATTGGAAATTATGTTTATATTTAAATTCGGATTTAATAATCATAGCCGAATTATTTATAATTCAGAAGATAAGTGGTTGCCTAAATTATAGGAAAGTGGTTTATAATTCAAAACCTGATCATTAGCTGAAATGAGTGTTAATTAAAGAATATGGGTGGTTATTTTTGGCTAAACATGCCAATCTTTTGGGCACTCTCAAGTACAAAATGGTTTTTTGAAATACATAGGTATGATGTTCATGGATGGTTATATATGGGAAGTTACAGTGCTTCAGAGGCTATAAAAGAAGACCCGTGTGCAACATTAAAGGAGGCCCACGTACCAGTAATGCTCACAGTAGTAGAAGTAATTTTTGTATTCCTAACTCTACCAGTTAGTCGATAGATCTCTTTTCTCTCCTTTCATCTGTCAATGTCTATCTCTTCCCCATTATGTCCTCTTCTCCCTTAATTTTATTTCTATGTAATTTCTTCAACTGTGGAAGTCCTTGTTCAAGGCCCACGAACCATTGCAACTTTAGTTCAAGTTTCTCAATTGCTTGAAAGAAGGTAGTTAGTATTTTCAGGCGCTTTTCTTAATTTCACTTGGAGATCTATTTCTCCTAGCACGCCCTCGCATCTTCTACACCGCCAGGTGTTGGCCATCCCTACATCTCTTGTCCCTGTGGGGGAAATTGGTGGGCAATATTTTTGGCATGGCCGATGGGACCCATAAAGTAGTCGAAGATCGTTTCACATAGCGGGAAAAGACAAGAAAGGAGGAGCTAAAGGCACAGGAACTGGTGAAGACCCAATCGAAGCCACAGAATTCCAGTCCTTTGCGGCATCACAAGAAGATTTGCAAGAGGTGGCAGTTGGCATGAGAGACATGATTCTAGAGACAAATGCTGAATTATCCCAAAGAATCATTCTATCGTTGGTCCTTTAAAGGAGATCAAGGAGTCACAGATGGATCTCACTAGTTCTTCTTAACGAAAAACTAACTCCAGTCACTTATGTAGTGATTGGAAATGGCACCAACAATGACCAACTCAAGATACCTGATGGTCAGGGTTTTGTCTTACCTCCCTACCAGACATCCTCTTCTTCTTCTCAGTTCAACCACGCAGGGCAACAGAAGGACGTTCCAGTTGGTGGAAAGTTGAAAATGGGAGAAGCTTCTCATCCAGGAGCAGTTCCGGGAAAATGGAAGGATCTCAACCCTCTCTTTGCCAGTACTTCCAATGTTATATCTCCGGAGGGGATACTTTTATCTTCTTCTCCTCACAATCCAACCCTTCTCAACAAAGAACAGGTTATTGAATACGTTCAAGACTAGTTTGGACCTGCTTTGTAGAAGTTTGGGAGGCCTATCTACAAGAAGGCTTATAATGAGGCTGTTGATCGAGTAGAATTTCCTAAGGGATACAAGGTCCCAGACTTCTCCCAATTTTCTGGTGAAGATACTAAATGAACAGTGGAGCATGTGGAACGCTTCTCCGTTCCATATGGGGAGGCAGCAAGTAATGAGTTTCTTAAAATGAGGTTATTCCCTAATTCTATTACTGCAACTGCTTTCACATAGTATATAAATCTACCTGCTAATTCGGTCCAATCATGGACCCAATTAGAAGAATTGTTTCACAAACAATTCTACAGAACTGAACAAGAGGTCACTCTGGCTAATCTCTCTAGGCTTTACCAAATGCCTGGAGAACCTGCTGAGACGTATATTACTCAGTTTAAAACTACTCGCTTTAAGTGTAAGGTGGTTTTGCCTGAGACCGAGTATGTTCGTCTAGCCCAGAATGGCCTATGTCTGGAATTACAGAAGAAATTTGTCGATGTGGCTCTCAGGGATTTATTTGAGTTGGCTGCAAGAGCCACCTTTATGAACCATTGCTAATACAAGATCAGGATCGCCGCAATGCTTCTAAGGGAACCTACTACAGGCACCCCAACTACCAAGTGGCTATTGTTGAGACAGAAGATAATCCAGAAGTTGCAGTTGCAAAAATTGTTAACTGAAAGCCATATGCCTGTAAAGAATTTGTCAAAGTGGAGCCCACTAAAGCCCAAGTATCTATTGCTTCACCCAAAACAACCAGGGCATATACTTTTGACATCATGAAAGCAGAAGGAATCTTCGATCAACTCATGGCCGACAAACTTCTACGCTTTTCTGTTGGTCACAAGATTCTATCTCCTGTCGAGATCAAAGGCAAGGAGTATTGCAAGTATCATAACTCTTGGAACCATACCACAGTTAATTGCATCATCTTCTGGAATACGATCCAGGATAGGATTGACAAAGGGGATTTCAAATTCTCGGAAGCTGCAAAGAAAGAGATGGTATTGGATAAAGATCCATTCCCTGTTGACTTTGGCTCCCATATGGTTCATGTAGACATGAGAGGTGCACCTAGGACT
>NMUG010011505.1:0-10615 GCA_002855965.1 Monotropa hypopitys
TCCTAGTATGTATCCAAGGTTTCAGATCTGACTTTAACGGTTAGTCACCGGACGTTAATGACTCTTGGCTATTAAAGTACGAGTATATATATATATATATGGTGTGTGTTGGTATGGTGTGGTGTGGTGTTGGTGTTGGTGTGGTGTGATCTATATAAGATCGTTTTACTGGTGTTGGTGTTTCCACGAGTTGGTCAAAATATTGGTGTTTATAAATTAAATATAAATGGTGTTTGGTGTTGAGTTTAAAAGAGTTTAAACGGTATTTTTGGTCTTGAGTATAAAAGAGATAAAACTGTGTTTTTGGTGTGAGTAAAAGAGTAAAATGGTGTTTGTCATATATATATAAAAAATGTATAAAAAGGTGTTGTGTGAGTTGAGTAAAGGTGATTTTAAAAAGGAAATGGATTTGATAAAGGGTGTGTGTGTGGTTTTAAATGAGATGGTGATCCTTAGATATTTTGACTTCTTTTTTTTATGCTTTTCATAGTAGTATTCACCAGCCGTCGTTGCTGATACACACTTGTGTTTCTTTCTTTTTAGGTGCTTGGAGCTAGAGTCCCAGTCCAGTCCAGCTGACGTGTCGTGTGGTGTTGTAGTGGTGTTGTGAGTCTTTTACTCTTTTTGTTTGAGTCTGTTTTTGCTTATCGAGTTGTAGTAGTGGTGTTTGGCCTTGAGCCATGTTGTAGTGTTGTTGTTTCGAGTTGTAGCAGCAGTGTTGTCTGTAGTTGTTTCAGCCATGTGCCAGAGTTGTACTTTTTCTTTTCTTTGAGTCGTTGTACCATCTGAAAATTTATAACCAGAGAAGTTATGTTTTATTTTATTTATTTCAGTTGTCGCGTAGTTGTGGTTTGAGTTTGTTTGTCGTGTTGTGGTTTGAGTTTAGTTCTTGCTTTGCCGCCGCGGCCGTCCCCTTAATGACCGTCGTTATCGGGTCGTCCGGGACAGGGTCGCGACACTACCCCCCAATACAAGGTCACGGGTCACGGGACATAGTTCACATCCAAATATAAATCCCAAGGGTTGGGGCATACATTCCTCCCAATCCCTTGAATGGTACCCTCCCTACGACATCGATCCACATCACACTCCTCACATGTTCATTGTTGTTTTATTAGGTGAGATTTTAGTGAAGGATTCAAGATTTCGAAGGAGTGGTCCTCGTAGGATCCATCTCCGTATTTGCCGTTCATTACGTTCATTGCGTTCATTGTTAGGTTCCCAACAAATCAATAAGGTTCCACACCCAAGGGCAACCTACCATCAAGTCAAAGCATCGGTACAACAATGTTCAAGGGGAACCCAATGATGCCCAACGTCGCAAAGCCCACATTCACCCAAATACCAAAAACCAAGACCAAGGAGTGATTTAAGGATCACTATTTGCCCAAAGGGGATTCTAGTGACCAATTAGACAACCACAAGAATACTACGACAACCCAATCAACCCAAACTCTTCAAAACATAACCCAAAGCTTATTCAAGCATTTCATCGAACACTTAACGGCCATCGACTCCAAAGGGCCTTTACCCAATATAACAATCACTATGTGACACCCAAGTAAATCACAATCAATCCTATGACGATAATCAAGCCCAGTCCACGTCACCCAAGCACTATAGACCCGAACGCTACGGCATGTGAAATCAAATACGATACGCAACATGGATTATAAAATTGATGCGAATCAATGATGAATAAGAATACTATAGACACCCACGCACGCACACAAGATAGGAGTTAAGAGTTTACCCACCGAAACGTCGCCGGAAACTCGCCGGAGAGGTCGCCGGAGTAATCACCGGAAAATGCCCAACACGATCTGAACCCGTTAATGCGTAGCCCTCAACACAACCTACAAGGTTCCACCATTAGCTACAATGGAGGAGCAAGGAATTTAGAGCTAGGGTTTGAGAGAAAAGATGACTTACCGAATATACGCGAACACCACCGTCAATACGAAGCCCTCGACACGCTCATCGACGTTTATAAAGGCCGGAAGCTCCAAATCTCGCCGGAAATGGGTGGATTTGAGGAGAGAAGTGAGAGGGAGAGAAGAGGGAGGTAGAGAGGGAGAGGTTCTGCAGAAAATTGGCAAGAGAATGCCATAAACTCGAGCCAAGACAATATATAGGGCCCAAGTGAAAAGACCACTTTACCCTTAATGATAGTCTGCAGAACTACAGGTGCACCGGTGCAAGCCTGATCTACACCGTTGCAAACCCCTGTTGCACCGGTGCATCAACCGATGCAAACCTCTCTGCCTCAAATCTGAACCTATGTGCATCGGTGCAAACCCCACCTGCACCGATGCAAACATTGAACAGGACCTACTGAAATCACTCTGCACCGGTGCACCAAATACCTGCACCAGTGCAACTGCTTCAAGAAGAAAGTAGTGCACTCTAGACAACACCTACACTGGTGCAACTCCAACCTGCACCGGTGCAACTGCATCAAAACTGAATAAAAACTGCAGAATGGTCCCCGAGGCCATCTCGGACACCTCTGGCAAGCACCAACCTAAAGGAAGAGGGTCAACGAGATTTCCAAAGGATATATTCACACTCGAATATGATAAAACGAATATATAATTCGTATTAAAATTTACGGAGTGTGACAAACTACCCTCCTTACAAAAATTTCGTCCTCGAAATTTCTAAGGTCAAGCGTCACGGCACAACAAAGAACGGAAGATTTTTCCACAAAAGTTAACTTCACACGAAGCGCATAACGAAGGATGAACAAGTTTCAAACTAGGAATAACTCCACGAGAGACCCGCAACCAAGGTTTGGGCAAATCACTTCCCATTTTTCCTCAAGAATGCATCAAAACGAAACTCAGATAACCTTCTCAACTCGTAAACAAGCCCGAAGAACATCTCACAAGGTGATTTGCGACAAAGGAAAACCGAAAATACTCATGATCACCAACGAGAAATGCAAATTTTCTAAGAAAAGAGGAATTTACACGCTTCCCACACGATTATACATCGCACGAACAAGAGAAATATGAATTACCAACGAAAATGCAAGGCATCAAGAGCCGAACGGTAAGGAAAATTTTCAGAAAATTTCCATAACATTCACGAATACACCATAACATGCTACAAATAAGCCGAAGGAACAAGAACGCACCAAAACATCGAGGATATGGAGGGACACGGCAAGGATACGCTGACACGCGAAGGATACGCCACGGACACGCCGAGGACAAGCCGACACGCCATGAACATGCCTAGGATATGTCGACACGTGAGGGACACGATTTGGACACTAGGATACGGTGCCGACACGCGGACACGAAACGGATACGATACGGATACCCAATCTTTTCCAAATATTTTCCAGAATTTATATAAAAAAAAGAATGATTTGCCACTACCGCAAGGATATCCACGACGACTTCCTCACTACAATGCGCGAAACAATGC
The DNA here is from genome assembly GCA_002855965.1 of Monotropa hypopitys. Classification (NCBI taxonomy): domain Eukaryota; kingdom Viridiplantae; phylum Streptophyta; class Magnoliopsida; order Ericales; family Ericaceae; genus Monotropa; species Monotropa hypopitys. Next base: position 3,436 of record NMUG010011505.1, read on the forward strand.
CGAGATTAATTTTCGAACAAGATCGCAACAATCCAACTGACACGAGAGAGGATTCGAGAGCAAGACAAGTCACGAGGGATGGTCACACAAGAACCATGCCATCCGAATCACCCCGAACAACCACAACGCCACCAAGAGAATAACCCGACAACCAAAATCTCTCATACCAACCCGCACACACCTAGCACGATACCAGAATGACTAAGAAGTTCGATTTGAGGTGTGCTGGCCAGTCACATTCTCAAAACAATCCTTCATGGTCATTCCTACACCACATGACACGGACTACGCACACCGGTCATGACCAACATCACCACAATCCAGGTCGGTGTAGTCGACTTCAAAAGACACATCTTTTTTATCCCAACACTCGGAACGCAACTGCACAACACAAAAGCAATGTCACCTCACTGATCACACTAACCACAAACCAATCCCCCAACACACTCTCATAAAGGAATCCAAATTATAACCACATCGCCGAACAGGAGTGTCCGAGCACAAAAGGACACGGCGAGCAAGAAACTATACCAAGTCAGATACACGAAGCAACATGGCCAACAAGAAACGTGCGCAAGATCAACAAACCAACACATGAGGGTGCGAGATACGAGAATGCGATCCCAAGAAACAAAATTTCACCAAGAATACGAACTTCTGCACGAGAGATGAACAGCGCACTGTTACCCCGCAAGTGCCAAGACTTAGAGTATTCCGCGAATCATCAGGAGATAGACGACGAAAGATGATTACCGCGTCGAGAGTCCCAGAAAGAGGAGTTAGAAGATTTTCCAACAACGAGTAGCTTTCAAAATAACCAATCAATACCGATGCATCTCAAACAACCACGAATGTGCCAAACGAAGAATTGGAATGGTCGACACACATTCGTTGCCCAGAACGACGAACTTTAGCACCGAGTAGGAGAAAGCACGAATGAAAGCTGAAGGTATCACCCACGAAGATGGATAGGAACCATCGATAATCCAAAGCCAAGAAACTGACCATACTACGGTCAAACGCTCGTCAACGCAAGCCAAAACCAAAGAAAGACCGCAACTCCCAAGCTCTAAACACAACCTCAATCTTCAAAACTCAAATCGCAATACCGTAAACCACTTTCCACAAAAACCTCAAACACGTCACCATACTATTCCCCAAGAACACTAAGGCAAATATTCCTTCATAACCATATTAACCCAAACAGGCACATCGCTTCCAAACAACAACTCAAATCTAAAACCACATCCAAACTTCTGAACCATCAAATGTCATAACAATGGAACTCAAGAAACATTTCAAAGAGTTACACAAGTCATCCAAGTCTCCAAGTGATACCATAACCTCAATCACCAAGTGATACCAAAATCTTACTCATCGAGTTAAACCCATCAACCGACATTCCCAAGGAACCCCAAAGACCACTTCGAAGGCTCTCGCAAGATAACTCCAAGCACATCACCACTCTAAAACCTCAAGGAAAGAAGGAAACTCCTACATTACAACTCCTCGAAACAATACTTCACCGTACAAAGCACCAAGACATACCAAGAACAAGTTTAATCCCCAAAATCACCAACAATCTCAATCGTACACTGTGGATCCACACAACCCATTTATATAGAATGCCCTCAAGTCGCCAACTCCATCTATTCCTCTTACAAGACTACCACAACTCGGACTATTTTCTTCCATCTCGACCAACCAAGGAGAACTACGACCGCAATGCCTTAAACCCAATACTCAACCTCTAACAATTCCAACCTCGCAAGGACTCACAATCGGCACAAGGAAGAAGACCTAAGCTTTAAGGATTTCTATCAACTCCAAAATTTTCAATCTAACTTCCTGAACACAGAAGGAATCCAACAATCGAGCGAACAAACAAGAGTACATCGTGAAAGATTTCAACTAATCAATTATGATCAATCACCGGAGATTCACTATACCAAACCATCGAGATTTAGACTTTGCCTCAAATCGACATACCAAGAATCTCAAGGAAGGATTCAATCAAGAGTACACACTCTGCCTCCAATGGACTAGGGGGTGCCCAATGACCAAGGAGTAAGTAAGAACAGAGAAACCAACATCAAGGATGGAATGGTACTCAAAGGCACACCAGAACGATCATAGTTGCAAGTAATGACCCTGATAACCCATGGAGACTGGGTGTCTCCTCACGGTCCCAAGGTATTCAAATCGAAAGCTCTGATACCAACTGTAACACCCCTCGATTTTAATAAAAACTTTTCAAGCATAATTTTTTTTTGAAAGATATATCTAGAAAAGGAGAGTGCTAATCATTGTTATCCATCACAATCAGTAGAATATTCATTACATTACAAATGATACAGAAAAGAGAGAGAAGGTACATCTACTGAAAGAAAAGGAAAAAGGGTACAACAGCTACCTACTACAACAACTGAAATTGAAATAACTGTACAGTGGAGTACCCAAAAGAGATTCCAGGAGAAGCCAAGGCTGCAAACTCCAAAGGGGTCTAGCAGTAGACAAGTCTCCAGAATCCGCCAATGGACAACACCCTGAAAACAAACTAAAAGAGAAAAGAAAGAGGGTCTGAGAATTCCACGGCTCAGCAGGAAAACCATTAACTACTAGCAAGTGTACACACGCAAATGTGTGCCTAAGTGTCCTCACACGGGTAGAGAAAGGGGAGAACCCAAGGCACAGAAGAACAGCAACAACCTCAAGGTAAACCGACACTCTCACTCGTGATAGTAAGTGAAAACTCAAAGGTACCCAACCCAACGTACAATAAGTGAAACCGCCTGCAAACCCTCCACAAGTAACCCAACCACAACCACTACCTCGCCACCAACACCACCCACCATCCCATTATTATTATAGATTCAGGTATTGTTTATCTTGGAGATATATTTGAGTTAAGGAGGTAGATTTTCCATTATTCACTTATTATTAACAATTGTCTCCACTTGACAAAACAAGGGAGCTCAAGCCATCCATTCCGACTTTCCCACATCGTCGACTATGTGGGTCACGTACTAGGAGGTCGCACTAGGTCCTACCCATCACACACAAGGGCTGGGTTATGGGACACCGCAATCGCCTCGACCAACATCCCCCTTGGCGACACAAAGAGGTGGCACAAGACTATCATCGATCCTTTACTACGACTATTCCCACTTGGCGGCTCAAGGGGTCACGACGGGCATCACACACGAAAATATCAACCGGGAAGGGCAAACACGTCCTTAATCCAGGGTCGTAACGCGGGTAGGGCAAACACATCCTAAACCCGGATGGGTACCATTAATCACACTAAGTCCTACCCCCCAATACAAGGGTATGGGTCACGGGATATAGTTCACATCCAAATATAAATCCCAAGGTTTCGGGAATACATTCCTCCCAATCCCTTGAATGGTACCCTCCCTACGACATCGATACACATCACACTCCTCACATGTTCATTGTTGTTTTATTATGTGGGATTTTAGTGAAGGATTCAAGATTTCCAAGGAGTGATTCTCGTAGGATTCATCTCCGTATTTGCCGTTCATTAAGTTCATTGCGTTCATTGTTAGGTTCCCAGCAAATCAATAAGGTTCCACATCCAAGGGCAACCTACCATCAAGTCAAATCATCAGTACAACAATGTTCAAGGGGAACCCAATGACGCCCAGCGTCGCAAAGCCCACATTCACCCAAATACCAAAAACCAAGACCAAGGAGTGATTTAAGGATCACTATTTGCCCAAAGGGGATTCTAGTGACCAATCAAACAACCACAAGAATACTACGACAACCCAATCATTCCAAACTCTTCAAAACACAACCCAAAGCTTATTCAAGCATTTCATCGAACACTTAATGGCCATCGACTCCAAAGGGCCTTTACCCAACATAACGATCACTACGCAATACCCAAGTAAATCACAATCAATCCTACGACGATAATCAAGCCCAATCCACATCACCCAAGCACTATAGACCTGAACGCTACGGCATGTGAAATCAAATACGATACACAACATGGATTATAAAATTGATACGAATCAATGACGAATAAGAATACTATAGACACCCACACACGCACACAATATAGGAGTTAAGAGTTTACCCACTAGAACGTCGCTGGAAACTCGCCGGAGAGGTCGCCGGAGTAATCGCCGGAAAATGCCCAACACGATCCGAACCCGTTAATGCGTAGCCCTCGATGCAACCTACAAGGTTCCACCATTAGCTACAATGGAGGAGCAAGGAATTTAGAGCTAGGGTTTGAGAGAAAAGATGACTTACCGAATATACGCGAACACCACCGTCAATACGAAGCCCTCGACACGCTCATCGACGTTTATAAAGGCCGGAAGCTCCAAATCTCGCCGGAAATGGGTGGATTTGAGGAGAGAAGTGAGAGGGAGAGAAGAGGGAGGTAGAGAGGGAGAGGTTCTACAGAAAATTGGCAAGAGAATGCCATAAACTCGATCCAAGACAATATATAGGGGGCCAAGTGAAAAGACCACTTTACCCTTAATGATAGTCTGCAGAACTACAGGTGCACCAGTGCAAGCCTGATCTGCACCGGTACAAACCCCCATTGCACCGGTGCATCAACCGATGCAAACCTCTCTGCCTCAAATCCAAACCTATGTGCACCGGTGCAAACCCCACCTGCACCGATGTAAACATTGAACAGAACCTATTGAAATCACTCTGCACCGGTGCACCAAATACCTGCACCATTGCAACTGCTTCAAGAAGAAAGTAGTGCACTCTGGACAATACTTGCACCGGTGCAACTCCAACCTGCACCGGTGCAACTGCACCAAAACTGAATAAAAACTGCAGAATGGTCCCCGAGGCCATCTCGGACACCTCGGGCAAGCACCAAACTAAAGGAAGAGGGTCAACGAGATTTCCAAAGGATATATTCACACTCGAATACGATAAAACGAATATATAATTTATATTAAAATTTATGAAGTGTGACAAGTCCTGCTACCAAGAGGGAGGCAAACTTGGAAAGAATTGTTGAAAGCCGTGATCAAATAATTGAAAGATTAGAAAGGGAAATCCAGGAGCTTATGAGAGGAGAAGTTCAGAATCTTCAACAAGTGGAGGAAGACATTCCTCAGTGATCTCGTTCTAGGTCCAGGAGAACCAGAAGCCATCATGATCAACAAGACAAACCTAGGAATCAAAGTATACCTATGATTGTTCTTGATGATCAAGTTAGCCATACCCAAGGAAGAAGCCAAGCATCTATTCAAGAGGTGGATAGGTCAGGAAGATCAAATTACGAGCAAAGAAATAGAACTCGTGTTCGGTAAAGGAGGTACCATGAAGAAGATAGGCAACTCAAGAATGTGGTAAGGGGACATGATCCACTGCCCCCAAACATGAATGATATTCGAGTTTGGATAGATCATCGCATGGGAGGAAGGAGAACAGCGCAGGAAAATACTAGGAGGGCATTGCGGCAGATGACATCAACTCCTTGTGTGTTGAGATTGATAATTATCTTTTGCCTAGGAATTTTGTTCAGCCAAAATTCCAGATGTACAATGGGACATCAGATCCCATGGCACATTTAAAGGCATATCTCTAGTCAATGATTATGCATTCTGGAGATGAAGATCTATATTGCAAGATGTTTGATTCCTTGATGTCATTGAGAAAGAAATCGACTGAATCAATATGAGAATATACTGGGAAATATATGGGAGTATATAATAGATCGAAGATTACAGTGAAAAGTATGCAGTTGCAACCTTCAAGCTTGGATTGTCTATTCGGGAAAAGGTACGTGAGTCCCTCACGATGAATCCAGTAGAGACTATAGTGAAGCTGATGGATAAGGTGGAGGATGAAATTGCTCGGGAAAATGAAAGAACGGTCCATAAAGCTCACAAGGCCAACATTGTTAACCATGACAAACCAAAGCAACAAAAAAGAAAACAAAAGGCAATTGTTGCAGTAGCTGAGAAGAAGGAAGAACTAACAGAAGTGCTTTACGCAGCACAAAAAGTTCCAAGACCAGGTCCACAATCATATAAAGCTATCCATACTACTTTTAATGTTCCAATTTTTTAGATTATTTGGCCAATGAAGGATGAGCCATTCTGGAGGTTGCCCAAGAAGCAAAGAGGAAATCAAGCAGAATTGGAAGCAACTGGACATCGATACAGGTTTCATCGGGAGTTTGGTCATATGACTGAAGACTACAACACATACAATAAGTTCTTAGAAGATTTGGTGGCTGCAGGGCATTTAAAGAAATACATTGCAAGACCAGAAGATGCAAAACGAGAAGAGAATCAGAGGGAAGCCACTCCAGAGTCTAGATTCTTGGCTCCCCTTGGTACTATCCATGTGATTCATGGCATGGTAGAACCAACTTCAGAGAATGAAACTCGCGCTCAAAGAAGGAGGGAAGGCCATTCACACCATGTTCTTCAGCTCAGCTAGAAGCGTTCAAGAGAAGGAGAAAAAAAGGAAGATCTTGTTGGAGTGCAAGTGCCGCACAATGATACCCCTGGTCATTACGTTGGAGATTTCCAGGTTCGATACTGAAAGGATTTTAGTTGACCAGGGCAGTTCAACTGAAATTCTTTATTATGACGCATTTAAGAAAATGGGTTTAACAGAAGCAAATCTACAGAAAGCCAATATTCCTTTGATTGGTTTCAATGCAGAGCCAGTATGGCATTTAGGATTAGTTGTTTTACTAGTCCGTACTGGAAGGGTTACATTGAACACCGAATTCTTGGTGGTAGATGCCCCCTCAGCATAAAATGCAATTGTTGGGCGACCATGGATGCATAGGATGGGAGCAATCCCTTCGACTTTATATTGTTACCGAGTATGAAGCTTTGCTTGCAGGACTTAATATTGCTCAGCAATGTAAAGTTGCAAATTTATTGATTTATTGTGACAATCAATTAGTTGTTAACCAATTGTCTAGGAAATATGCAGCTAAAAATGTCCGAATAACTTCTTATGCTGAGAAAGTTAAAGAAAGCCTTAGGCCATTTTCCCAAGACAAAGATTGTGGAAATTACATCTAAGCAGAATAGTCATGCTGATGCTTTGGCTTGCCTAGCATCTTCAGTACCAATAGACCTTCTCCGCACAATCAGTATTGAATCATTACTTCAGTCGAGCATTGAAAAGCAACCAGTGGAAGAAAATTTGT
>NMUG010011506.1:0-10615 GCA_002855965.1 Monotropa hypopitys
GGGAATTGGACTACGGGAGGGTTTCTCTTGGGGAAGAAGGGGGATCCCTCCTGTAGCATACGTAACATATTTTTTTTATTTTTATAATTAAATTAAAATCATTTAATTTAAGTGAGTTAAAAAATGCTTCACAAGGTTCGCGGGCAACTCCCGACGATCGAAACGAAACCAGAATTCCGCCACAACAACTTGCCCACTTTAAAAACACAAAACCTCACAAACCAGGACTTGCCTCACTCAAATCGGATCGGTAGAATAAAATCTGAACCATAAGGAACCAAACAGCATTAAAATCAAATCCCGAGAATGATTTAATTAATTATAATCATTATTTTTTTTAAACGGAGGGGAAAATAGCTAAAATTTCAGGAGCATTACAAACTACCCTCCTTACAAAAATTTCGTCCTCGAAATTTCTAAGGTAGACTAATCGAACCGCAACACCACGAAGGGAACAACGCCCAAACCCACCAAACGCTTGGATGGGTTCGTAAAGAGAACCGGTAACAACAACGAGGAGGTTTTCAACCGAAACAACTCCACCAACGAATAAACAATGCCAAAAGAGATCCGCAATCGACAACAATGTGATCCAAGACAACATCCCACAACAACCATAAACTGAACAAACCACAAACTTCCTAAAAACGCGCAACACACCACAAGGCAAGGAGTACGTCGCAATGCAACATGCCAAAGAAGAACCGATATTACACAAACAACATCGTCCTCGAGAGAATCAAGAGTTTCTAAAGAAATGGTTTTCGCACAACCATAGGTTCCAAACCGATCAAACAAGTGAGAAACGCGCGTTTTCGAACAAAGACGCGATACAGAGGTTAAACCGTAAGAATATCGCCCCGAAAAATTTCAGAAAAAATTCCAAAAAAAATCTAGAACATGCCACGACACAATGTGAACACGCCCAGAAAATTTTCAAGTACTGAAATGCCACGGATACGCGGGGATACGGTACGGATACGCCGACACGCGAAGGATACGCTTAGGACACGCCGATATGGTAAGGATACGCCGAAGACACTCCGGTACAACAGGACACGCCGAGTACGGTGCGGATACAGTACAGACACTCCGAATTTTCCAAATATTTTTCTAAAAAATTTAGAAAAATAAAAGAGCAGTTTTCTACTACCGCAAGGAAGTCCACAATGACTTTAACACCACGAAAGCATAAAACAATCCCGAAATAGGTTTTTGAGCAAGAGAGGAATAATCCAACCGACACGAAGTAGGATTTGGAAATAAGACAACCCGCAAGGGATGGTCACACAACAACCGTGCCATCCGAATCACACCAAACAAACACAACGCCACCAAAAGAAGAACTGAATGGTCAAAATCTCACAAACTAACCCGCACACACCTAGCGCAGTACCAGAATGACTAAAAAGTTTGATTTGAGATGTGTTGGCCAGTCACCTTCTCAAAAAAATCCTTCATGTTCATTCCTACACCACATGACACGGACTACACACACCGGTCACGCCAAGCATCACCACAAACCAAGTCAGTACAGTCAACTTCAAAGAAACACATGCATTCTATCCCAACACTCGCAACACAGCTATACAACGCAACAGTGAACTCGTCTCACTGACCACAAACTAATCCCACAACACACTCTCAAACAAGCTCCAAAGAGAGACAACATCGCGGAACGAAAGTGTCCAAGCGCAAATGGACACGACGCCAATGGATACGACAACAATTTGAATTCGCACGAAGACATGGCGAATAAGAACGAATGTGAGAAGGCAACCCGTAAGACAAAAGCGTGCCAAACAAGGATACGATTATTTAAAACAAGCACTATGAAGTAGATGATTTCTCTACGAGCGAGAAGAACAACATGTTCCCACTACGACAAGTGCCACAACATCATACGTACCACAAATAGTCGACAAGGAAATGACAATAGCCAATCGCAACATCAAAAGTTGGAAAAATAAGGAGCAAGAAGATTTTCCGAACAATGCACAGCTTCCACAATTATCAACAAGTGCCAACGAGGAACACAGAAAGTCAAATCGCACACCACCGAAGAATGAGAAATCCCAGTAACAACAAGGATAAGGCACGAGTTTACGCAACAACATTTCCAATAAGGATGGTAGAGACCATCGATCATGTGCATTTGTCCACGAGAGTAGATGAGTCAACGAGTAACCAAGGAATGGCACCCACTCACCGATCCGACAAAGATTGAATAAGGAGGAAACCGACATGACAAGAGAGGCATACGGCCAACAACACTCCACCACCAAGACAAAGTGAGAGAATCACTCAAACAACAGTTGTACCAGTGCACCCAAGACCTGCATCGGTGCAACCTTCTCAAAATTGCGAATTTTGGACAACCTGCACCGGTGCACCTGGGACCTGCGCCGATGCAATGACAATGATTTTGCCCAAGAGGTACTGTGCATCGATGGTGCATCGATGCACCTGGACCCTGCACCGATGCAGCATAGGTCTGCACCGATGCACCCTTAGCCAAAATCCATCAGAACCACTCCTGCACCGATGCCCCAAAGGGATGCACCGATGCAGCATGCTTCAGAAGTGAAGATTTACTGCTATGGTGGTCCTTGACCAACCGAAACAATTCCAACACAAGGAGACAATCAGGGCCAACCGCACAAACGACAAGTTCCAGAAGTCAACTTTAAGAAGTGAAACAGAGTTCAAGGCTTAATCGCAAGAGCACTACAGATTTCCAATCACAAGAATGACTGTCGGAACGCTAACGTCGAGAGAGATGACATTCCTCCACAATGAATCTCGAACAACGAGTTCAACTACGATCACAAGAGAGAGGACCCAAGAGACGGTTAATCAATCGTAAACAGATTTATCATCCTTACTAGAAGGGCAAACAAGAATCAACTCCACTGACTGTCGCAAGGTTCATCATCCGCTACCAGAAATAGGCTCAAAAGCCACGACGAAGACAACAGGAGTTCACTTCCTACGAGGGAAGAGGCTCGACAGGCCACAACTGCAGTCACCAACGACTGAAACCGAGGAACAAGATGCCAAATTACTACCAGAGTCATCGAAGAAACTCATTCACACTCGAAGAACCAAGAACTAGAGATAGTTCACCGCGATAGAATAGGTGACACCACTATCAACAAGAGGATATAACCGGGACTAACGAGTCCAATATCAACAAAATCCTCTAACAGTTGCCAAGACAGGCTCAAAAGTCACCACAAGATAGACAGAAATTGCTCAAAATTCCAAAAGAACAACAACAAGACTAACTCAAAGGAGGAGACACCACGAATTTTTCAAACCATTTGTTATTTCGAGTTATAAAAACTTGTTGTTTAAATGAGATTCATGCAATGCACACACATTCAATGCTTAGATACACATGCCATGCACCCTAAATGCAATCCGTCATAGCTGCACAGAAGAAACGATGCGCTCATTGAGACTAAAAGTCTCACCCAAAGACCTAGGTAAGTCGGAACGAGCGCTCTGATACCAATTGTACCACTCCCAAAATTTTGAGATATATTTTGTCTTGAGAAGTGTTAGATAGGTAAAGAATATACAAAAAAAGGGGTAAAGTGCTATCTACCACACACACACACACATTCAGTCCTCTATTTATTACATCACATGCATGCGCTACTCTGATACCAATAAAAGAGGCGAATAGGGTTTTATAACATAACCCTGTACAACAATGCCTCAACTAAAAATAAAAGGCCAAAATAGGATTTTATAAATTAATTCTGTACAAGGTGGCCAACAGAAAGAAAAGAAAGTACTAAAACTGAAAAGTAAGCAACCTATCATCTACTGTCCAGTCCAGCTCCAAGTCCAATTAAGAATCCCGCAGCCACTCCAAGTCAAGGAGGAAAGGTCCTACAAAAGTAGAGGGTCAGGCACGACCGCCTAGTAGAGACAATCCATCTCCTAACGTCTATAATATTGGGGTGCAAGTGAGTAACCGTGCAAGGAATATAAACGATGCAATGCCATGGATCTCATTATATTTAAAACAGTTTGTTTTCTTTCAATGTTCCACATTAGACACAAAATAAGGAAAAGTAGTAAGACTCTTATGTAAGACCAAGTCTCGAGACTACGAGCGAGTATAACTAACAATTTCCAAACGTTTGCCAAGTGTTCCAATTTTCGTTCCGCACCTTTTATCAAATAAGGGAAATATCAAATAATATTAGGTGTTCCTAGATACTCCAACATCATTTCCCATTTATTCCAATTTCACATACCACAAATTCCGATGGTAGATTTCATTATATGACTTTAAGGAGTTTAGGCTATTTCTGAGATAGTTGGGGATCAGCCAAATAACCGATGATTCCAAGAATTCCCCAACACGTTGGGAGGGTCCTGCAAACCCCCATTGCGCAATGTCATGAGTGCTCCAAGTAGCCACTCAAGGTACCACTATCCAGCTACCCGAATAATCTAGCCAACTCAATTGATCCTAAATTCGATCATTATTTACGTGAAGGCCGAAGGCCAATTTCCAACAACGTGAATATTTTCCAACAACGTGAATATTTTCCAACAACGTGAATATTTTCCAACAACGTGAATATTTTCCAGTCTTTCTTCCAAAAATTTCTTCTCTTTCCAAGATGTTCCATCCGTTCGCAAAATAACCATTTCATTCGATTTATAATAATAACGTGTCAAGACACCGTTTTAAACCACTAACCACCCAAGAGTGTCCAATAAGTCAATCTCCCCTATTTCCTAGGCTATACAACATCTGGTTGAACAAAGAAGACTCTATAAAAATGGCTTTGCGCAGAGTTATTAATGATACTGTGGATACTATATTCTCTAGAAGGCTAAGAGCTTGGGAAGAAGATCAGTGGGAAGAAATTAAAAGTCTTCTTACAAATCTCAATTTAGCGGATTCTGGTTCAGACTCTGTAACTTGGAAGGGGAATTCAAATCAAAACTTCGAGGTAAAAGTTCTATATGACATCCAGGAATCTGCCATCTCCATTGGGCCTTATATCAGGGGCCTCTTAGCAGATGTCTGGATGTCCAAATCCCCCCCCCCCAAAACCAGGTTCTTTGTGTGGAGTGCGCTTCAGGGGATTATTCCTACAGTGGATGTTCTTTGCTCAAGGAATATCATTCCGTTGGCAAACGCAAGTTTGGATTGCGCCTTATGTAAGTGCGCAATGGAAAATGCAAATCACCTGCTCTTATCTTGCCCTCAAAGCTGGAAGTTGTGGTCATTCGTCTTATCGTGGTGGGGCATAGCTTGGCCTATGCCGGATACTCTCGCAAAATGTTGGTCTACTTGGGCTGGATCGAGTATCTCTGGGAAGGGGAAGATTATCTGGGTCATCAGCTTCTTTGCAGTTGTGTGGACAATCTAGTGCACAAGGAATGCGGCTATCTTCAGATCAGAGGAGTTCGATGCTGCCCGTTCCTGTTCACAACTGCAAATCAGTATCGGCAGATGGGTAAAAGCGTGCATAAAGTTAAATCCTTACTCAGGGGAAGATTTGTTCAGAGATTTAAGCAGTGTGCTGAAATCAATATAGAGTGCGCTGTCCATCATGCGGAATCCAGTTCTGCAGAGCATTCGGGGCTCCCAGGTGACGATCGGGGATGAAGAGGTCAGAGGAGTATCCTGCTATGGTCCGGGAGTTGTAAAGTTCAATGTATGGGTGGTTGGCTGTGGAGCTCTTAAGGCTGTCTAGAGAGAATCGAAGAGAATGCAGACGTTTGCAATGGAGTCTCATTGAATGACTTCATCAGCCATTATTGGTCCTATCGTCTACAGCTGGCCTCATCTATTTACACCCTGTTAATTTATTTTGTGGGGAATTGTAAATGTAGTAAATCCTAATAAATGTGTGCTGTAATGTGTCTCCCAAATTATTAAATAAATTTTCCTTTTCCTAAAAACAAAAGTCAATCTCCCCAATTTAGTTTCATAAAAATGACGATGGTACACTTTTCATAAAATTTGGGGTTTTTCGTAATCAATTTAGTAAATAGAACGACCAACGACCTAGGGAATACATAAGACCCTAGACGATACTCAAAATCAACCATTTGACGCGAATGACGACTCGAAAACGATAATTTCATGAATACTTGAAAATCGACCAATTAAACTATAACACGAGAGAGGAGAAAGAATACCGATACTACAGACGATAGGGATAGAAAACTCTACCTCGATTAGAATTTCTGTAACAATCGCCGATACTGGATTTCCTAGAAATTTCGACATGAACCTGCTCAAAATAGGACAACCGCACTAAGGCGCCAACAACAACAACAACGCAGGAATCCAACAATATCACACCTCCTACTTAAACATTATCGATTACGATTTATCGACAATTAAACGGGAAAGAAGGTATACCTGCCAATGCGACCACAAGCGGTGGCCAAGGCCCTGCACGTCGTGCGCCACCGATTTCTGTCGCTCGCTAAGACTGGCACCTAGAATTCAACCAACGATCAATAGTCGACGACGAACGACCTTGAATACTGAAACAAGAAAGATAGAAGCTTACCCACTGATGTGACACATCAGTCGTCGCGCGACACTGATCACTGTCGCTTGCTAAGGCTGACACCTGGAATCCGACAGACAGTTACAATCGATAACAGACAGTAAGCGATGTCGTACAGTAATGGGAAAAATAGATTGATAGGCTTACCCACTAACGCAAAGCTTCAACTGTCGCGAACCACTGCTCGTCCACCCTTCGTTGTACCTCATTGTACCCCGACGCCCATCAGTCACGCCCATCGCTGCCACTACACCACTGTACCACCACCCAACACCGCCAGTCCACCATTAAAGCCTCATGTCGCTTCCGCCACCACCCGGAGCTACCAACTCACCACCACATACCCATCGGCGCCAACATCACCAAACCCACCGACCACCGCGCCACCACAGAGGTGATGCGCGCAGAGCGAGAGAGGGAGGGAGGAAGGCTGAGAGAGGGGAGAGAGAGATGGCACAGAGAGAGGGAGAGAGACGGGCGTGGGAAGGAGGGGGAAGGGGGCTGCCGCGCGCGCGCAGAGGGGCGGCGCCGGCGCAGGGGAGGGGGAGAGGAGCCGTGAGTGAGAGAGAGGAAGGTGGAGGGAGAGATGGAGAGAGGAGGGAGAAGGTGGTCCGAGAGAGGTGAGGGAGGGGGTGTCGGCGGGATGGGGGGTAGAGGGAATTGGGCTACGGGAGGGTTTCTCTTGGGGAAGAAGGGGGATCCCTCATGTAGCATACGTAACATATATATTTTTTTATAATTAAATTAAAATCATTTAATTTAAATGAGTTAAAAAATTCTTCACAAGGTTCGCGAGCAACTCCCGACGATCGAAACGAAACCAGAATTCCGCCACAACAACTTGCCCACTCCTAAAACACAAAACCTCACAAACCAGGACTTGCCTCACTCAAATCGGATCGGTAGAATAAAATCTGAACCGTAAGGAACCAAACAACATTAAAATTAAATCCCGAGAATGATTTAATTAATTATAATCATTATTTTTTTTTTGAAACGGAGGGGAAAATAGCTAAAATTTCAGGAGCGTTACAAAGAGTAAGAATAAAAAATTGACGAGAGTGTTTCGGACTTAACTTCTTTCTCCGAACTTCGATTTGAACGATTCAAGTTTTGTTGGATTCACAATTGAGTTTACTACAATATTCTACGACTAACCACACTCATCATCACGAGGAGATTCTGAAATTAAAATCAATCAAAATCCATAGAATAGAATTAAGATTTCTAAATTCAATTCAATAAATTCTCAACTATTATATCTCATACCCCTTATTAGAATTTCATCCACGAAATTTACATAAGGTAGAGGCAAAAGGGAGACAATACCAAGGAGAATTACAACAAGATAAGGTACGAGGGAAGAGAAATACAATAAGATCAAAATAAATCGGGGTATTTAACCCTCATTTCATCTTCTCATTCCCAAGTGACTTCTTCAATGCAATGATTTGATCACAAAATTTTTAATAAAGGAATAGTTTTGCCTCGCAAAACTTGGTCCCTAGAATCAAGGATGTGAATAGGTCACTCCTCATATGATACATCGACCTCCAACTCTACATTATCCTAATTGATCACATAAGATGGATTCGGCTCGTATTTTCTCAACATAGACATGTGGAACACGTCATGGGCGTTAGAGACATTCGATGGCAATGCCAATCGATAAGCCACTTATCCAATATTCTCAATAACATCAAAAGGACCAATATAATGGGGATTGAGCTTTCCCTTCTTCCCAAAACGAGATATGCCTCTTCTAGGCGAAATTTTAAGGAAAATATGGTCACCAACCTCGAAAGATAGCAGGTGACAGCGACAATTGGTATAACTCTTATGCCTACTTTGAGCCATAAGCAATCATTGGTGAATAAATTTGATTTTCTTAGTAGTTTGATGAGTTTCTTCAGGACCAAACACTACAGACTCACCGACTTGCAATCAACAAACAGGAGATTTACATGGTCGACCATACAAAGCCTCAAAACGTGACATACCAATACTCTACTGATAACTATTATTGTAAGCAAATTCAATCAATGGAAGATGGTCCACCCAATTAGTACCAAAATCAAGAACGCAAGCACGGAAAATATCCTCCAAAATCTGAATGGTACGCTCAGACTGACCCTTTTGAGTTTGAGGATGAAATGTGGTGCTGAAGACAAGCTTGGTACCTATGGAAGCTTGTAAGCTACGCCAAAATTTAGAAGTGAACCAAGGATCACGATCTAAAATAATAGAAGATGGGGTACCATGCAAACAGATGATCTCACGAACATATTACTTACTTAATGAATCCAAAGACTGAGAAACATGGATGGGCAAAAAGTGAGCAGACTTTGTCAGACGGTCTACAACAACCCAAATGGCATCAAATCTACAAACTAGTCACAAAATTAGTGGTCACATGCTCCCACTTCCATTCTGGTACAAGCAATGGTTGCAGTAATCTAGCAAGTCTTTGGTGCTCGGCCTTAACTTGCTGCCAAGTAAGGCACCTAGACACAAACCCAGTAACATCTCGTTTTATCCCCAGGCACTAAAACTGACGACGAAGGTCAAGATACATTTTTGTACCTCCGAGATGAATGACAAAAGGAGAATGATGGAACTCATGGAGTATCACCTCACGACATGAAATAGGAACAAACAACCGACCATGAAACCGAATACTCAAATCAGTATAGGTCATCCATCCAGGACTAGCCTTGCTAGCAAAAAACTTGGAACGATAAATGGCAGCCTCCTCGTCACTAGCTTGTGCCTCTATGACATTCTGAGATAGAGCAGAATGAATCTTCATATGGCATAAGGTAGCTTGAGGGCTAATCTCATCAGAATACACAAGATACAATTGGAGATCACCAGCCAATTTCCAATCACGAATGACCAAGCTGGCTATATGGGAAGACTTCCTACTCAGCGCATCCGCAACAACGTTGACCTTGCTAAGATAGTATTGCAAATCAAAATCATAATCCTACAAATGCTCAATCCACTGCGTAAGTTAAGCTCCTTTTGAGTGAAGATATATTTTAGGCTCTTATGATCTGAGAAGACCTCAAACCTTTCGCCTCCACTCTTGAGAGCAAAAACAATAGCGGCTAACTCAAGATCATGGGTTGGATAATTATGCTCGTGGTCCTTCAAATGCCTAGAACTATATGCCACCACCCGACCCTCTTACATAAGAACACAACCCAACCCATCATGCAATGCATCACAATATACAGAATACCCAACACCCCGCTCGGGAACAATAAGAATGGGAGTAGAAGTATGAATGGAAACGGTTCGGTTCGGTTTTTCTGGATATTCATATCTAAAAACTAAAATCTGAACTGTATCCGTAACTGAATCGCTAACCAAACAGTTATAAAAATCTATAACCGTATCCGTATCAAGTTATCTGAATCCGAACGGATATCTACGGATTGTATTTTTTTTTTTAAAATATATTCTATTAATATTCAAAAAATATTTTATATTAATATGTATATAATATAAGGGTATTATATATATTATATATATAATATAAATAATTTGGTTCGGTTAACCGTTCAGTTTGGTTAATGGTTCAGTTAACGGTTCGGTTTTCTAGATAACCATAACTGAACTGAACTAGAAATGGATTTATTTTTTGTATCCATATCTATATCCACGGATAAAATTTCGGATACGGTTCGGTTAAAAATCATCAGTTCGGTTCGGATAACCATCAGTTCGGACGGGAATCCCAGCTCTAAGCGGAAGTCATTCTCCTCTTCAACACTTCAAAGTCAGCCTCACAAGAATCATCCCACTCAAAGCGTGATGAGAATCAACATGGGTCATTACAAGATCCATTGCATGTTCCTAGTGGGCCAATTACAAAAGCAAGGGCTAAGAAGGTCAAGGAAGCATTTGTTGGGCTTATTCAAGAGAGTTGGGCTAATTTCAACATTCCTAAGTGTGACCCAAATGGAGATGAAGATATTATCAACCTAATTCATGCATGAAAATATATGGGTTGCATATAACTTCCAAAGTGGGCAAAACTCTCTTGGTGGGGA
>NMUG010011507.1:0-10610 GCA_002855965.1 Monotropa hypopitys
ATTAGACGAATGAGGAGATATAAAAAAATTCATAAAAATATTAATTTTCTTAAATTTTGATTAATACCTTATTTTTCAATAATTTAGGTAAAAGTACTTAATATGAATGAATGATTGATGTGAGATGGGCATGACAATCATTCCATCACAAATGACACATATATAGATAGAGGGGCGGATCCAGAAATTTGATTTAAAAGAGAATAAATCTAATATTATACCATTGATGCTCAAAATTATTCTAGGTCGTGTGGTGTGAAGACATGCAAAAACATACATATTCAATGTTCAAAGTAAGAGTAGATTGAACTTAAGTAAGAACAGATGTTAGTTAAATTAAATACAATTCACAATTGTCCGTGATGATTTTTTATTGTTCAAAGACGAAATCTTTTCTATGTTTGTGTAGTCGGGGGCAATATAAGAAAAATAGACATTCTTCGCCATTCCTTGTTTTTATTTCTACATCAGGACAAATGTTTCTCAATATAATATCTAACTTTTTGTTGTCTATCAAACTAAGAGCTTGATTATAATGACAAATATGAAAAAATAGTAATTTTTTATTTTTAAACTTTTTCTTGCTTTTTTAAAAATGCCGAAAAAGACTTTTTTTAGTTTTTGGACTTTTTCTAGAGTTTATAAAATGTGGGGAAATGATGGGAAAAACACCGGGAGACTTTTTTCGGTGTTTTTGAGACTTTTGACAGAGTTTTAAAAATGCCGAAAAAGCTAATACATGTCGTAGTGGGGGAAGGTGGAATTACATAGTGGTGAAAAATCAATGAGGTCACGTGTCCATCCTGGTCCTTCATTGGATCCGCCCCTCTATGAATGCAATTTGATCCATATTCATTGGATATCCATATTGATATGTTAGTCTTGGTACGAGTATTGTTCAATATTATACCAAATAAGAGGGGATATGATAGGAAAAAAAACTCTCCATCGGGTATGAGTTAGGTATGTGTACCGGATTATCCATATTTGGTTATCTGCACATGTCCCATAATCACACGTACCTGTTCTTAATTACATATATACTCGTATTATATCTATATATTTACAAAATTACCCTATATATATTAAGTCATATTTTACTAAAAATAGTTATTTTATGTTTTATTTTTATGCATTTTTAATGATGTAATTTAATTCACTCGTGTTATATGTTAGGTTCATTTATGTTTTGCCCACAAAAAAAAAAGGTTCTATGTTGTACTTTGTTTAGTCAATTGTTTATCACTGAGATTATTGTAATTGTTTGTTTATGACTTAGTTTTTTTTGCGAGAATTAAAAATTATGATTGTGTTATTGTGAATTTTAAGGCTAATTATTTTATGTTGTCGTTTGGATATCTATTGAGTATGAGTAATACATGATATTCCACAGGAGACGTGTATATGTACATTATGTACTCGATAGGTAATATGTATGAATTAAATGATACCTAATCCATACCTACTGATAAGGGAAATAAATCTCATTAGGTCAGCTCAGACATGAACCCAAGCAAACAATTCGGCAAGGCCTAGTTATAATCTCGTCAAATCAATTCTATGCCAAAAGCTTTAAGGCTCAACAGCTTGACCCATGCATACTTTCTAGTGGCTCGTCCTACAAGATGGATCACAAATGAAAGATGTGATATCCTAAGCTATAGTGGGTAGAGACCGTGCCCCTGGAATCAGGTGCAATTTGGCACCACACAACTTTAATTACCCTTGCAATTGGCACCACACACTTCAATTACGCTACAGGAAAACAAGGAAACATTAGATATAGGATCCACCACATATGACAACATTCCCACGTTTCCTCCATTATCAGATTATGATTCACCAACTTCTCAAGGTAAGTAGACTACATATAAAACGACAAAGGAATGAACCAAGGAGGTATGTGATTCTTGTTCATATTCATTTTGAGCATTCTATGTCCATCTACCAGTTCTAATTAGACCGTCAAAGGCAATTTGGATGACACCTTCTTATGTCCCAAATTGTTGCTTTGCAAGATTGCTTGGAGGAACTAGTCGAGATTCAATAACAAACTGCTTCATTAGTTGGCACCATCTATCGGAAATTGAATTTTCCTTACTTCGGTGAACATTTTTGTGAATGGTTCAGACTTGAACAAGTGGAAAAGTGATGACGATCAACGACAATTAGAACTAGAATGACCAAAGTTCCCGTGATCTACAAGAAGACATTTGAGATGTTGAACATGATGCAGCAACAAATGAAGATCATGGACAAGGCCTTGGAAGAATAGAAAAGACAGAATCAAGAGATGCGAGAGAGGCTTGTGGTAGATCCAATACGTCGCCGAGATGGATACAATGCCCATCTCCCAAAGAACTAGATTAATGACCCCACCATGGATTGCCCTCAAGGGAGCCATCAAGAGGACGCGAGATAGAATCTGGATAAGTAAGAAGTAGAGCAAGATCTCTTGGCGGCCATGCAGGACCAAATCGATAAGCTACAACGGTAGATCATGAGCAAGGCCCCTGCGACTGTGGACGAATTGGTCCAGAACACAGATTCCCCATTAACAATCGAGGTGATGCGGGTGGGACTTCCACAGATGTTCAAGGTGCCTTCACTCGATACCTTCAGCAGTGCTACGGACCCATTGAATCATTTGGAGACTACAAGAACCTCATGATGCTGTCGGTCGTTCCAAATGAGATCATATACTGTGCTTTCCCTATTACTCTGAAGGAAAATGCACGGATATTGTTTAATAAACTCAAGCCGAACACCATCAACAATTTTAAAGAGCTCAACAAGAGTTTCACCATTTACTTTATCATCAGGCTACGGTACATCAAACCATCAATCCACTTACTGACCATTGTATAGAGCAGTGGAGAGTCTTTGTAGGATTACGCGGCCCATTTTACAAAGGAAGTAATATAGGTGGAAAGTGTAGACGACAAGGTTTCCATTAATGCCTACATAGTCAGCATGTGTTGTGGGCAATTCCTATTCAATCTTACACATGATTCTCCACAAACCATGATTGATCTAATGTTAAGGGCCCAGAAAAACATGAACACGAAAGAAAC
Organism: Monotropa hypopitys; assembly: GCA_002855965.1. Classification (NCBI taxonomy): domain Eukaryota; kingdom Viridiplantae; phylum Streptophyta; class Magnoliopsida; order Ericales; family Ericaceae; genus Monotropa; species Monotropa hypopitys. The sequence continues at coordinate 3,075 of NMUG010011507.1, forward strand.
CTTGAATGCTAGACAATCAAGGATTGGACACGAAGTTGGATCGACCCCTCATTAGAGGAATTCCATCCAATTGAGAATAAGAGGAGAAACCAGCCCATCAATCTCGGATGAGATCAAAAGTCCATGAAGACTGATCATAGAAGCCCACTTAAGAGGTCAGGCAGACCCCCAATGTGATACCAACACTTTATACCGCTCGTTGCCATGACCGAACAAAATCTGCATGACTTAAACAGCGATCCCGACCTAAAATGCCCGGGAAAATTGAAGATGGATCCTAACAAAAGATCGAGAGATAAGTACTATAGGTTCCATCGTGACTACAGTCACAATACCGATAGCTATATTAGTATAAAATTATAAATTGAGGACCTTATCTAGATAGGTCGCCTCAGAAGATTCATGACTGGAAAGGGTCAGAAAAGCTACAAGAGGAAGGATTAACCGAGAAGGGATAGAGATAACGACAGAGATAGGCATTAGAATGGAGCCTTGGGAGAAATCAAGGCCATTCATGGTGGATTCGCAAGCGTTTGAGAATCAAATTATGCTCGAAAGGATTATCTGCAATGCCTCTGACCAGATGATGCATGTACATATGTACAGATGGGAGGTCAGAAAAGGTACCAAGGGTTGAGAATAAGATCCACTAATGTTTTCCGAGGAAGATGAGCAGAATACCAATTATCCGCACGATGATCCACTAGTTGTTACTATAGTGACCGCTCACTTTAAAACAAAGAGGATCCTGATTGATAGTGGAGGCTCGATGGATATTCTCTTTCTCGCTGCATATAACTAGTTGAAGATTGGGACGCGACCAACTGAAACCCATGAGGTCATTGCTGGTGGGATTTTCGGAAGAATCTGTCTACCCCAGGGGTAGATTGCTCTTCTCCATCACCATGGGAGAGAAAGGCAGGTAGTTGACTCAGATGGTGAGATTTTTGGTGGTGGACAACCCGGCGGCCTACAATGCCATTATTGGACGAACGATGCTAAATAGAACTAAAATTGTGATTTCGACCCATCACCTCAAGGTGAAATTCCCAACACCTAGTGGTATCAGTGAAATGAAAGGAGATCAGAGGACATCAAGAGAGTGTTACAAGTACTCTATACGACACATTGGAGTGGATTTGATGCTGGAGATCTTACATGTGGATATCTTAGATACCAGGGACGAGGAGAAGCTTCGCTAGGGAAAAGTAGTGGAAGATCTCGTCCAAATAGAGCTTATACCTTGAGAGAAAGAACGAGTAATTAACCTTGGATCAACTTAATATCCAGAGGTCAATTCCGACCTTGTTAAATTCCTAAAGGAAAACAAGAATGTGTTCGCGTGGTCCCATGAAGATATTCCAGGGACCGACCCACGAGTCATCATCCACAGACTATGTGTGTGTGTGTGTGGAGAAGAAGTGTGTTTTCATGACAGAAAGAAGTAAGGTAGCAGTAAAAGAGGTGGATAAGATCATAAGAGCTGATTCGATGAGAGATGTTGATTATCTCGTATGGTTGACCAACATAATAGTTAATAATGCCAATGGAAAATGGCGAATGTATGTTGACTTCATTGACCTCAACAAGGCATGCCCAATGGACAGTTTTCCTTTACCTCGTATAAACCAGCTGGTGGTCTCAACAGTAGTCTACTTATCTTTATGGACACCTTCTCAGGTTACAACCAAATCAAGATGGATGAGGATGAGCAAGAAAAGGCACCGTTCATTACTGAGCAAGGACTCTACTGTTACAAGGTAATACCCTTCGGTCTTAAGAATGCCGGAGCAACTTAACAAAGGCTAGTCAACAAGATGTTCAAGAGCCAGATAGGCCAGGATGTGGAGGTGTATGTGGACGACATGCTAGTAAACAGCACGGAGGTAGGAGGCCATGTGAACACCTTGAAAGAAACCTTTAATGTCATAAGGAGGTTTAAGATGAGATTGAATCCCGCCAAATGTCACACCCGTTCCATTAATTCTCTTAAAAACAATTAGTATAATAAATAATTAAAATAAAAGTATATAGTAATGAGGGTTTAAGTAAAGAATTAAGCCTATTTAGGGATTCTTATGTTAGAAGGACTCATACAAGGACCTTAAGGAGTAATTAGTGTGGTGTATAGATTATAAAAATAATTTAGGCATAAGGGTATATGGGTTTTTAGACCCTAAAATCAAATTTTTAGGCTAAGGGGTGCCCTAGCCCCCATTGTTTTTGACTAAAAAATATGAGCTAGAGAGAGGGAGATTTGCTTGGAGATTGCTTTCGGGTAATAATCGAAGGGAAATTTCTTCTTCAACATTGTTCCCAACACAATTGAGTACATTTTTACCGATTTTTTTTAGATTTCGTCATCGATTAGTGCTAGATTAAGGGTTTTATGTTAATCTTGTTTTTGGAAAAAAATTCTTAGATCTAATTGGAAAATCATTCGGTTAAGGATGTAATGATGGTGTTTTGAGGCTTATGATTGAGTATGTTAGTAGTGGGGATCTTTACTACACTTGAGAATACTTAATTTTTGAAGTTTTGAAGGTCTAATCGAGTTTAGAGAGGTTTTGGAGAAGTGGGGTTCGAGAGAAATCGCCATTAGAATCTGCCAGTTTAAGTTTGTACAGCTTGGAGTGCGTATCGGTATGCGAGCATTCTATTGACAACCATTTGTTGGCGTACCGATACGGGTGAGGAGGTGTACCGTTACGGGGGTCCTCTGTCCAGATTTTTGGGTAAATCATTGAAAAGCTAGGGGTGTCATTTGGAAATTGGTGTAGTTAATTGAAAAACCATATTGGAATTTAATGATATCAATTCAGACGAGGAGTCAGGACCTTCCACGGCTACAAAGTAATCTCATCGGTGTTGCTCTCGCATTCTGTGAGTGTGTAGATACCCTTTAATACATGTTTATTAACTTATGTGATTATGTGTCTGACAACGTGTTTTCTTACATGCCTTGTTTAATATCCATGCAAGCATGATTACTTGGATTATTTGGTTTCCAGTTAGATGTGATATCTATGCATGCTTACGTGTAATACTTGTCGAACGTATGTGCAATCATGGTTTATGTGACTACTAAGTTGTTAGTTGGATGTTGGAACAATACATGCTTACTTTATTTAATTATAGAAATATGTGCAAGCATGCTATACTCTATTTAGTTGTCTTTCAGTGGGACATCATATGATGACATGTTTACTTGCTTGCATGTATTCAATTGATATAACATTTGCGAGGACATGCTAGATGATGTATTATCACATTGTATGGACATCATTGAACATGGAACGTGGAAAGACATATGTATAAACGAGTAAATAACTTAAAGTGGAACAACCGCGACATGCTTGATAGTAAGCAATGAAGCCAAGTATGGGGCAATGTAAAAAGAAGATTATAAGTCGCTTATCGGATGGGGCTAAGACTAGAGACCCAATGGGAGTTGACCGTTGATTGGTCTAACCACCGAATAAGAAAAATGGAATAAATGAGACTTAAAGAAATTATTGTGATATGGGCTCGATTGATTCGTCCTTTGCAAGGCAGACGTGCATATTAGATGGGGCTAAGGTCGGGGACCCAATGGGAGTTGACCGTATAATGTTGATTGGTTTAACCATCGAATAATGGAAATGAAATAAACGAGAACTTAAAGTGAACATTATCTCAAAATGTGACGAGGATAAAAGTTAATGAATACGAAAAGTATACCACACATATATTAGAGACTCACATCATTACGTGCTTCGTTATTGCTTGTGTTACTTGAGATTGGGGAGAGACACAACTCCTTTTAGTTCATGTTATTGCATGTTGGTTTCATATATTGATTTGCATATATTAATTATTGTATTTGACGCTCCTGGATATCTTGCTGTTTTCTGTTGCAATCTATATCCAGGTTGGATGCTTAACGGGTTCACTCTAAGCCAGGTCGTCATGCCATGTTGGGTAGAGAGAGATGGTTGGTGTCACTCCTATGGGAGTCATTTTATTTATTATATTCAATTGTTGGCAGTTAGTTGAGGAATTTATTTTGTAGTTGCGAGATTGTAGTAGCACTTGTGGATCTTGTTGGACCTGGGTTATCGGTCATGTTAGTTCTTTTAATTTAGTTTGTTGGAGATCATTTTAAGGATTTTAATTAGTATTCCACTGCTTTTTATGAGTTGTTATTGCGTATAGTGATCCATTTATATTCTCTTGCGTCACTTGATGGTGTGTAGTCATGGTTTTGTAGACCGGACGACCTTATATGTCGTATTCTGGGACGGGTCGTGACAGCTTGGTATGAGAGCTCTAGTTTGTTAGATTCTGGAATAAGAGCATTTGAGGTTTTGAGTTGAGAGTTAAGATGGGGATGGTTCTGTGTATATTCTGGAATTATTATGTGTGTTACTTTGGCACCCATGCAACTACCATTAAATTCGATTTGAAAAGTGCCTGATCAACGTATTTTCAAATGGGAAGTCTTGGAAAGTTAAACAGAAATCATAATATGTAGGAATACCGAGTCTAGGTTTGTCTGAGTGGTTACTTGCTTGAGCATATAGGATGTGCGTAGTAGTGGTTTTGGGAACCCGTGTAAGTCATCGCTTGGCAAGTGAACCCTAAAGTGTCAGGTAATTATATGTGGATTTCGATTCTTCTTCCTTACATTGCATGTTATGTGTTACATGCTTATGTGTTAATTTCTATTTTCTTTGCTAACTGTTATGTGCTGCACAATAGGTGTTTTGCTATAGTGATAAGTGTGTTCACCTATTTGATTTCGTTACAAATTATCTCAAAATGCGATGTTTGGTACCTTTGAGGATATAAAGGTAGACAAGATTAATCAATCCCATAGTTTGGTAATTTGTTGATTTTTCAGGATAAGAGGAATATTTTTTATGAAATTAAGGCAAAGAACTATGTTAGTAAAGGCATATAAGGTTATATTGGTTGAGTTAGCACGATATGCTATGGAGATGGTTGATTCTGACCTTAGGAGATGGGCGTAGTGTTGTAGAGGTTTGACAACCTAGTTATGTCGATGCGTTGTTGAATCTTTAGGAGAGAGTGTAGTGATTTGGTAAGCGTGGAAGAGAATAAGAAGAGTGAGTTCTAGATGAATTGATGAGCAGTTGAGAAGAATTGTGTGATTGTAAGAGACTTGAAAAGGGTTCAAGAGTATTTACAATGTATATCATTAGATTATGAGGTTCGAAAGTGTTCTAAGAGGAATAAAATTGTAACGGACCTAAACGTCGTATATGTAGGAGGTTTGGTCGTGTTGCATTCGGGTATTGGAATTTAAAGTGATAGTTGTTCCATTTGGGGAGTGTTTCACCTGATAGAATAAATGGAAGTTCAGCAAGCTCTAGTAATTTTAGCTAGACTTTTGTAAGTATGCGTAGAACTTCTCAGTTGCACTTGGTGTCAGAGTAGGCATGACTATTGTTATAGACTACATTTGTGTATAATGTTTAGTAAGAATTAAGGCATGTCTTGGGAAAGCATTATTAATGAGAAGTAAAAATGAGATTTAGTAAAGGAAATCATTTGAGTTTAGCAAGTGGATATTTTTAAGATTTAATGGTGATCGAGGACTATTCTATTAAATTATGTGAACTTGTGGTGTACGTGAAAGGGAAGTAGGATGTTGGGTTATACATGAGGAAAATTCATGAAAAAATATTGGTTAGCTTAACTTGTGGATTGGGAATGAGATAAAGAGTATGGATGAAGAGTTACCTTGTATTTTGTAAAAGACAAATGATAATTGGTGTTTCCAAGTTACTATGTTTGTTAGCGCGTAATGGGGATATAAAATATTTTGTTCATGTTTAGTGGTAAGGGATGTCCCTTGGAAGTTTATCAAGGTTGAGGCTATTGAAGAGTGGAATTTATTAAAAGGGTAGAGCTATGCGGTTGCATTAATATGCAGATTAATGACCTATAAGAGTTTCATAATTTGGAAAAGGGTGATAGGGAGATTATAAATTCCTCTTGGTTTCATGTGGCTTCTTAGTAGGCATATGTATTAGGATAAATGGATTACAAATTGAAAGTATTATAAAAGTGAGTTGAGTGGGTGATTGACGGTTGTGTGGTCATAGGTGTAAAATAACTATGAGTTGTTAAGAGTGGATCTCTAAGTGTTGAATCGTATAAGAGATGAGACGTGAGAAAGGATGTAAAATAGGAAGGAAATTATCAGATTGGTTATACTTAGTATGAATTATAATTGGGTTAATGGAATAGATTATAATTGTGAAGTTGTATGAGGGAAAGGTATAAGGTGGACTGATCGCTGTCGTGCGCGAGTCAAAAATACTATTTATTTCAATGAAATAACACTACAATATAGTAGTGGTAAGTCAAGGATCGATCACAAAGAAAGTGAAGGTTCTTAGTTTAGTGAATTAAAAATTAATTACTTAAATTCTGAACGGGATTTGAATTTGTTGTTTTGAATTACTAACTAAAATTAAAACGTAAATACTGACTTCTTTGATAAAAAGAGACCCCGGGTTCTTGAGTAATTGCTTTACCAAATGTTATAGGATTCAATGAAAGCCCAGTTTTAGTTGGAATATCTCACGAACAACATATTGCAATTATATTGCTGTGAGAGGAAGATATCCACTTCACCGAATAGCATGGACTATCACGCCAGTACGGTCCGTCTCAACAGTACGACCCGTCACTAGGGCACGGTTCGTCTGAAGGCACAACCCGTCTAGGATGTATAATCCATCTTATTCGTGCTAAGTAGATCCATAAAGCACAATTGTATGAACTAGTGATTGCAACACAAATCTACAATCACAACTAGGTATTCAATGAAAAACATCCATACACATATATTGGATCAAGTCAATATTCATACAATCATCCCAACGTAAACCAAAGATACATCCTATAACAAGAGGATTACAATTACATCGATTACCCGGGGTAGGAGGGGCATAGCCAACCATAGCAAGAGATATTGGCAAGAGAGATTGTGGAGAAATCATTGTGAAAGCCATCTAAAAAACTGTCACCAAGTTGGATCTACTTCCCCAAGAGAACTCTTAGATTTGTAGCCGCCACACAAGTTCTATCTATCCAAAGGATGCCCTAACAATGTTTAGAGGGCTCTATTTATACTAAACCATTATTACTCTTCCCTAGTTACCCTTAATGAGGGTTAAAGAAGTCCAAACACGTCCATTCTTTCATAAAAACCCGCATCAGTATTATCTTCCGTGTAACAGCGCTACCGGTTGTGCCTAAATGAGGCGTAACCGGTTACGATTCTTCTTATTACATCTTCCTTCAGCCCAGCGCTACCGGTTGCGGTTGAGTGCGCAACCGGTTACGAGTTTTTCTATATTTTGCTTCCGTCTTCTTGCCTGCAAGCCTGCAGAGCTTGCGCTACCGGTTGCGGCTGATCTGAGCGCAACCGGTTACGGTTCTGTTCTTTCTCCCTTCTCTTCAGCAATGTGTTACCGGTTGCGGTTGAGTGCGCAACCGGTTACGAGAACTTCTGTATTTGCC
>NMUG010011508.1:0-10613 GCA_002855965.1 Monotropa hypopitys
CATATAACTGCGTACCAATGTTGGCTATCTAATTTTTACATTACAGGGAGTCAGAATTTTTGGTATCTAAAATTCGTCACAAAAATTATTTTGTCCCACACTCGAGAGCGAGGGGGAGAGTACTAGGGTTTGTTTTCGTGACAACTCGCTCATCCTCCACCCATCAAACCCTAGCTACAGCTGCTTCGGAATATCTATATCAATCGACTTTCAACTCTTCTGTCATCGGATCTTTTCATCCTCTCTTTGTCCCCACAGAGATCTACTAATATTTTCAAGACTCACAAGCTTTCGAAGAAAACCCCCTAATTTTTCCAATTATTGTGTAAATTTGCGAAAATTCGAATGATGTAAACCTAAAGGGATCGATCCATCACAAATCTGCCATCAGATTATGCGAAACAATATAATCTATTGATTCGAAGCGAATTTGAGAAACACAAGTACTTTATTTACTTGATTGACTGACTGAGAATGTATAAATCTGTTGTGTATGAAGGGGATAAACTACTGGGAGAAGTAGAGGTTTATCCTCAGAACCGGAACGGTGGTGATTTTTTTCTTGACGTGAAAGAGAAGGAAATTCGGATCTCTCACTTCTCACAACCGAGTGAGAGGTGTCCACCACTTGCAGTGCTACACACCATTACCTCATCTGGTGTTTACTTCAAAATGGAGACCCATTCGCAATCCCAAGACTCGCGGCTGAATCTTTTGCACTCATCTTGCAGCAGAGAGAACAAGGTATTGCCCAATTCCAACCACCAACAGAAGCCGAAAAAAATCAACAAAAAAAGCTGTACTTTGAAGAGATCTTGGTGCTCATAAAGAACAAAACGAAGCCTTAGTACGAAGTTACCCTTATTGGAAAACAGAGGACTTTGGACGAATTGAACGAGGTCCCACAAAAGTTTCCTCAAAGTGAATTGGCACAATTTCAGAACGAATAATAATTAGTTTACAAATTTGCATGGAAATTTCGAAGTGATTTTGAACAATTTTAGAACCAGTAATAATTTGGTTTACGAATTTGCTTAAATTTGTACTTAATATTAAAAAACCACTTTCTGAAATCGTGAACTAAGCCAGTAGAGAGTTGCTTAATTCCTGAACTTCTGGAGCTGGAATTTCTCGGATGAAATGAAAGCAGTTGCGTATATGTGGATTTTAGTGGGCATTTTTTTGGTTGTGATTATATGCAGGAAGTTTTGAGTGGACGTAAGATTCTCTAAAGAACCCTACAATTCTTATGAAAGAGGTTTTACTATTTTTTTTAATGTGATTTGTGTTTCAGAACTTCAAGAGAATGAGGACTGGGACTTCTTTGGGAAAGTTCATTATGAAAGATGAATGTTCTTAGACATAAGTTGCACATTGATAGAGTAATCGTTGGAACCATGTCTTAGTGATTCCCTGGATTGATTTGTATGCGACTATTTTTCTTCTGTTAGTTGGGCAGGTTAAGTGTTTGAACATAACCATGCATCAGTTGCCCATCTTATGCAGCATCTGACTGGAGTTTTTGAAAATACTCGTGTGTTTTGTTTTCAATATTTCTTTCTAATAATCAACTTTTCTGTAGCTCGTATTTGCTCATTACAGACATCTTAACAAAAATATAAAAGTCCCTTTATTATTTTCCCTCACATTCTTGGCTTCTGTGCTCCAGTGGGCATAAAAAACCTTAAAAAGTTAGTGATCATTGCAAATTTCCCCCCGCAGACTGCAGTAATGTTGCTAAGTGGTGAGGAGCTACATTTGGTTGCCATGCCTTCTAGGGAAAATGATGGAAGGTGCCTGTGTTTCTGGGCTTTTAACGTTGCATTTGGACTTTACAGTTCTTGCCTTGTCATGTTGAATCTTAGATGTCTTGGCATTGTATTTGATCTTGATGAAACACTTATAGTTGCAAACACAATGCGCTCATTTGAGGATAGAATTGAGGCTCTGCAGCGAAAATTAAACACTGAGACAGATCCTCAACGAATTTCTGGTATACTGGCAGAGGTCAACCGTTATCAGGAGGACAAGATTATATTGAAGCAATATGCAGAAAATGACCAGGTAGTTGACAATGGAAAGGTAATCAAATCTCAGTCTGAGATTGTTCCAGCTTTGGCAGCCAACTATCAATCTATTGTTCGCCCACTCATACGTCTCCAAGACAAAAACATTATCCTTACCCGTATTAATCCCTTGGTATGTTGCTTTCTCTCGTGTTATATATATATAATTATAGATTTTAGTTTATTCTTAGTTTATTTTTATTACACATGCCATCTTTTATTTGCATTTACATATATAAAACTATATTTTATAGCCATTAAAGTGAAGTTAATGAATCCCGATTTGATACAACTGACGATGCTTTTTGTCATCAAAACCATTCAGGATTAGATTTATATTTGACAACAATGGCTAAAACCTATTTTTTCCTCCATAAAAAATAGAAATATCCTGGCTTGCCTGCTCTCTTTCTGGAATTACAGTTCCTCTAGGCTTATTGTGTACTGATGTACTTGATGTATTGATGCCATTTACACCCCATACCTCACCCCCTGAACAATACTGAGAGGGTTAGACGGAGGAAAATGAATTATATTTTATGTTTTGATAAGTGGAGGGAGGAAATGAAATAACATTTCTTCACATACTAGAATGCTAGATTTTGCTTTCAATGCACGATTCGTGGCAGCATTTGATGAATTTGACTATTTAGCTGAAGTTTTTTTATATTAGAATATCATTTTGAAGCGAGTAAGGTTGTTTCTCTTTAGATTCGTGATACAAGCGTTCTTGTGAGGCTAAGACCTGCGTGGGAAGACCTCCGGAGCTACTTGACTGCAAGAGGTAGGAAGCGATTTGAGGTTTATGTTTGCACAATGGCTGAAAGGGATTATGCCTTAGAAATGTGGAGGCTTCTAGATCCTGACTCAAACTTGATTAACTCCAGAGAGCTATTGAATCGTATTGTCTGTGTTAAAGCTGGTAACTTTCTTTTCCTATTATCTATGCTCGCGTGAAAGAAAAAACTATGTATTTCTGGTACTTATGCCCTTCTAAATTTGATTAGGCTTGAGAAAATCATTGTTCAACGTTTTCCAAGATGGAATCTGTCATCCTAAGATGGCTTTGGTTATTGACGATCGTTTGAAAGTGTGGGATGAGAAAGATCAACCTCGGGTGCACGTTGTTCCTGCATTTGCTCCATATTATGCTCCTCAAGCTGAGGTGCACACTTCCTACCCTTTGATGTGTTATTGACGTGTTGTACTCCCACTGTCCCATTTGTTTGTTCATTATTGGAAACCACTCCTTTAATTGGATTACAAAAAAATTGTATTTCCGCTAATAATTCTGTTAAAGATTTCATTTTTGGAAGCCATGCCTTTTAACTGGATCGACAAAGAAAGCTTTTTGATGAATTATTTTAAAAAATGAATTTCCACCATGTATGAATTAGTTCTTTTCATTGATAAAAAAGTTAGAAGTTATTCTCGAAAAACTTTGTTTTTGAACTGTTACAAGGCACGATTTCTGAAAATGGACAAGCACTATGAGACATAGGGAGTTCTTACATGTTATCTAACATGTTTATATTTAGATGTACATGTTCATATACTGTTGCTGGATAATTAATCCTCTGTGTTATGCTACTTATCAGAATTCATTACATTGTAGGCAACGAATGCTGTACCTGTCCTGTGTGTTGCAAGAAATGTTGCTTGCAACGTTAGAGGTGGTTTTTTCAAGTAAGGATACACAAGACCCTGGAAAGATAATATTTTCATTCTTGAACAACCTTAATTGTCACCATTGTAGTTGGTCTACGGTATTTCTAATTGTTCTGGGGATCAAGTACGCATGTGTTGGCATAATTTTGGCATGACTTGACCTTATTTTCTACAGAGGATTTGATGAAGGTATGTTACAACGAATATCTGAAGTGATGTATGAAGACGATATCAAAGACATTCCTTCTCCACCAGATGTGAGCAATTATTTGGTTTCAGAGGTTAGTGGGGCAAACAATTAAACTTGATTTGGGTAGTCATGTAGCTGTATTGATTTTGCCAGTGTTCCATACGTCTGGTAAATGCCTTTATGTATTATACTTTCATGTAAAATTCAAGCGACTGACTTGTCTTCGGCTCAGGATGATGGTTCAACTTTGAATGCAAACAAAGATCCTCTGACATTTGATGGCGCAGATGCCGAGGTTGAAAGAAGACTAAAGGTAACATATATAAGCCTTGTTAACCTTTGTTTGATTAATCTATGTTGGTAAATTAGCCTTTTTAAACTTTTGGTTGATCCTCTATCACGGATAACGTTTTTTCTATATCAAATTGGTCATTCAGGATTCAATTTCAGCTTCCTCGACAATTCCTACAGCAGTCACTAACCTAGATCCGCGGTTTTCGCCTCTGCCGTATACAGTGGCATCTTCATCTATCTCAGTTCCACCTTCAACATTTCAAGAGAGTACGGCTTTTGCGAGCATTCGGCTACCACAGGTGATTCCAGTTGTCAAACCATTAATTCAAGGCCGCCCTCCTGAAGCAAGCTTGCAAAGTTCTCCTGCTAGGGAAGAGGGAGAGGTCCCAGAATCTGAACTTGATCCTGATACAAGGAGGAGGCTTCTCATTCTACAACATGGACAAGATACAAGAGATCATCCATTAGGTGAACCGCAGTTTCCAGTAAGACCTCCACTACAAGTTTCTGTTCCTGGGGTTCAGGCACGTGGAAACTGGTTTCCGATAGAGAAAGAGATGAGCCCAAGACTACTGAGCAAGGAATTTCCTATAAATTCAGAGGCAATGCATATTGAGAAGCGCTGGCCACATCATCCACCTTTTATTCACAAGATGGAGAGTTCTATCTCATCTGATAGAGTTCTGGAAAATCAGAGGTTCCCAAAAGAGGTAGTTGGTACTTCTAATGGGCCTACAATATATAGCCTTGAGTATTCATGTTAAAGGGAGAGTATTTACGTAGTTACTGATTTTACTGTGTTATGGTTGCAGGCGATTCAAAGAGAAGATCGACTGAGGATGAATCATTCACTGTCTACTTATCATTCTTTCTCAGGTAAACGATGAACTGTGGATTATTACGGATTCAGTTGAGACATATGTTGTAAGTTTCGGGTGGTGGTTTGACGTTATAAGTAATTTCAACACTGATGTTGGTTTGTCGAAGCATTGCCAATAAGGGAATGTCTGTTGTGTATGGGGATTGCATATGCATGCAGTTTTGTGAATGTGTTGATCACATACAAGAACCCTTAATTTTGAATGCAATGTAGTCAGATTAAGAAAAGCAGTGAACTTATGACTTTACGCTGTTATAGGGATGTCATAATAACGTAAGTTGTTTTTCTTTCCTTTTTCTGTTTTCACAGGAGAGGATGTTCCCTTCGGTCGATCCCCATTCAGCAGTAGGGATCCTGATGTTGAACTTGGACGAGTTGATCCGTATGCTGAAACTCCTGTTGGAGCTTTACAAGATATTGCAATCAAGTGTGGCACCAAGGTACATACTTCATTATATCTTCCTTTTTTGGGGGTTATGTTACGGTATTATGGTAAGTTTGGTAGCCAAAAAATGAGGCCATCCTGTAAGTATTTACTTCTGTTAAATTTAACAAAATATTTTGTCCAAACATGAAAATCTGTAGGTGGAGTTCAAGTCAGCTTTGGCTTCAAGCATGGCGCTGCAGTTTTCTGTTGAGGTTTTTGAATCTTTTGCTCACTAATTTGTTTCATTTTCAGTTTTTGTAGTTTGAAGTTTCTACTTCCTCTAGTCTAGTTAATATATAAGATGTGTTTTTTCACCTTATTAACTTTGGTTTTGTTGTGGGTGAGTACATGCAGCATGTGCATCCCACTGAAGTGCAGTTTATATCCCTTAAGAAGCTCATTCCATCTGTTGTGTTTTTATAGGTCTTGTTCGCAGGAGAGAAGATTGGTGAAGGAATTGGTCGGACAAGAAGGGAAGCCATGCATCAGGCTGCGGAGGGATCCCTCATGAATTTGGCCGGTGAGATTTCCAAGTTTTGTCTGCATTGGTGGATTCATTTACAGTATATGGTTCAGACCTTGAAATTTCTGTGTGCACTTGACATCGGTCAATTTCAGTGGACTCGAAAACATTTGCTAGAGGCGTCACATCGGCACCTGTGTACGGTGATAAATGAACAAGGGTTCTCATGTCTAACTGGATGAGCACGAGTAAAGAAATTAGCAAAGATGTATAGACTTATACTCGCTAGCTGGAATATAGGGTTGTTGATTGTATGATTAAGAGATGAATTGACATAGTTTGCCTATAAGGAACTAAGTGGAGTGGAGAAAAAGCTAAGGGAATAGAGAAACACCGGGTATAAGTAGGGATGGCAACGGGGCCTACCAGTCCCCGTTCCCCGGACCCCATACCAGCCCCCGTCCCTGTCCCGTGTTAGAAAAGTTATGCAAACACAAATGTACCAGTCCGAATGTCCATTTTTAACCAAAGTCTGCTCCATCAATATCTTAGAAAAGTTAAACACAAAATAAGAAGAGTAAACAAATCTGTCACCAAAACCAGTCCAAATGTACTACTCCGAAACCGAAAAACCAGTGCAAAATGTACACATCCCAAAATCCAGTGCAAACACAAAAAAAACAGGAAAAAAACAGAAAGTAGAGATGGGATAGCAGCAGTCCAAATGAACTCCCTGTAACCGCAAAAAAAAAAGTCCAAATGAACTCATCAACCAAAAAAAAAAAAACAGAAAACAAGCAATGAATTCAACCTATAACCAGTTCAATAATAAACTACTGAAAAAAGATAAAAACAAGCAATGAATTCGCGTGTTGGTGGTCGTACTTCATTCGATTCAACTTGTGTTGAGATGGACTGACCATCCCTCACCGGCAGCAAACTGTTTCAAAATAAACAGCAACACAGATAAGATCTCGGATAACCCCTTAACACAACAAAATTCATCAATAGTTCTATAATTAACTACACACTACACAATACATTTAAACTGGACATCGACACAGTACATTTAACATGTGTTCATACCTGGCTTGTGGGGATCTGCATGGGGATCTTGAAACTGGACATCGAATCACCATTATTTCCACAACTAAAACAAAGAAGAACGAAGGCGTTAAAACAAAAATCGGATCGATTGTGAGAGGAGAGAGAGATTGAGAGACAGTACCCCAGAATGTATTAAAGATTGGATCGATGTGCGGTAACTATCGATGGAGGGATCCCGTAGCTAGTTGTAGGTAAATGTCAACAATGGAGGTAACAATCGACGGAGACTATCGTCGATGGGGATGTATCGCAGTTCGGCAGTGTCTTCGATGGAGGACGAGAGAATGGATGTCGTCGATGGAGGATGAGAGAATGGATGTCGTCGATGGAGGATGAGAGAGTGAATGGAGGTGGGCTGGCTGGCTATCGTTGAGGGTTACGAGTGAGAGGGAGGCAGATGAAAATTATTTTTAGATTTAGGGTTAGAGAATGGATAGTGGTTAATTGGTAAGATCAGGGTGGGTAATGGATAATGGGTCAGGGGTTGGAATGGGTGGGTATTGGTTATGGGTGGGGTTCAATAATTGAATTATACGGATTACGGATTTGGAGCGGGGCAAATCGGGGAACGGGGCAGATTTGGTACGGGAATAAGTATCAATCCGTCCCCGCCCCATCCCCGATTTTTTTAAAAATGGATATCCAAATCTGCCCCATTCCCCAAAAAATTCCCAAATTGCCGATCCATTCAGATCGGAGAACAGATCGGATTCGATCGAATTAGATGAGATGTCATCCCTAGTTATAAGCTTTATTACACTGGGAAGAATACAAATATGAATGAGGTGAGAGTAGTTGTAGCTAAACACATTACAGACTTTGTGTAGTCATGGTCACGAGAAAAGGGGATAGGATCATCTTAGTGAAACTTGTTATCAGATAGACGATAGTTAATATTATTGATGCATATGCACCCCAAGTTGGCTTAGATGATTACATGAAAGGATAATTTTAGGATCAAATGGATGAAGTGGTGCAATGGATAGCTTTGTGAGAGAAGATATTTAAAAGGGGCGATTTCAATAGACATGTAGGAAATATTAGGCAAGGATACGAAGCAATACATGGTTTTTGCTTTGGCTCCCAAAATGAAGCTGGAAAAAGCATTTGGACTTTGCAGTGGCTTTTGATTTTTTGATTTTAGATTTATGAACACCTTCTTAAAAAAAAGAGATGAACACCTAATCACCTTTAAGAGTGGATGAAATAGAAGTCAAATAGACTATTTTCTAATTTGAGGCGCATATTGCTTAGTATGTAAGGACTATAAGGTTATCCCTGGAGAATATTTGGCGTCACACCATAGGTTTATAGTCATAGTATTTTCTTGAAAAGTCAACAAAGAATGACAAAAGAGAGTATAAATCCACAAACTAGATGGTGGAGTCAACGAGGGGAGAACTTGGAATTGTTTAGGGACAGGATGTTAAAGCAAGCAAGATGGGATTTGGAAGACAGTAGTGAGGAGATGTGGAATGCGATGAGGAGTTATATTAGAAGAATATAGCAAGAAGTCATTGGGGGAGTTGTACGAGTGAGGTCTTATTTCAAAAAAGACGTGGCGGTGACGGACGAGATCCAATCCATAGTTAAAGCTAAAAAGATCGCTTTAAAAAGTGGCAACATGACAAAATTAAGACAATTTTAAGACCTGTAAACAAGCTTGCAAGGAGACTAAGAAAGCCGTGAGGGAATCTAAGATGAGATCACTAGAGGAATTTTATACTAGATTAGATAGTAAGGATGGGGAGAAGAATATCTATAAACTTGCCAAATAGAGAAAGAAGAAAGAAAGAGATTTTGCATAAAAACGAAGATTCTAGGGTATTTGGAAAATATGATGAGATTAAAGGATGGTGGAAAAATTACTTTGATAAACTATTGAACGATAGACATGAGGACAACCTAAGCGATGAGGACTTGAGTACTTCCAGTGGAAGGTGAATACAAGAATATATATTTTATCGTAGGTACAAAAGTCGAAAGTGAAAAATGCATTGAGAAAGATAAAATTAGGCAAGGTTTTAGGACCAAATGATTTTCCTATTGAGGTTTGGAAGAGCCTTGGGGATATTGGAGTGTTGTGACTGACGAGATTGTTCAATATTATTATTCTATCCAAAAAGATGTGTGAAGAGTGGAGAAGGAGAACCCTAGTATACACGTATATAAAAATAAAGGGAATATACAAAGCTGCAATAATTATTGAGGTATTAAATTGATGAGTCATACAATAAACTTGTAGGAAAGAGTTATTGGATATCACCTAAGGATGATGACAGAGATATCGAAGAATCAGTTTGGGTTTATGCCTGGAAGATCAACAATAGAAGCAATATATTTGTTGAGGAGACTAGTCGAAAAGTACCTAACCAAATCAAACTGAGCCTAAAGTCCCAATCAATTGGGGTCGGCTACATGAATCTGTTTTTTTAATGTGTTCTATCGAGTGCACCGGGTTTCGTTATACCTAATAAACTTAGATTCTTACGAATTACCACTTCAAAAATCAATTTAGGTCTATCTCTCCCCTTAGTGCTGCCACATATCATAAACTTATCACTCCTCCTAACTATCGCATCAACAATCTTACGATATGGTTTTCATAGACTTAAAAAAATCCTACAATAAGGTGCCTTGAGACGTTATATGGTTAGTTTGTAGAGGAATAGGTGACAAAAGGGTATATTGATGTGATTAAGGGCATGTATGAAGGTGTGGTCACTACCATTAGATACCCAGTAGGAGAAACATGCGGGTTTTCAATCACGGTAGGACTGCATCAAGGATCTACTTTGAGCCCCTATCTATTTATCTTAGTTATGAATTGACTAGACATATTCAGGATGATGCACCATGGTTTATAATATTTGCGGATGATATTTTCTTAGTAGATGAAATAGCAAGTGTCGTTAATGCTAAGCTGGAAACCTAGAGAGAAGCATTGGCGTCTAAGGGTTTTAAGATCAGTATGAATAAAACGGAGTATATGGAATGTAAGTTTAGTGACACCCAGAATGTTAGTGTTGACAAATTAACCGTCCAAAATTAAGAGCTACCAAGAAGCGAGCGTTATAAATACCTGGGCTCAATTGTTAGTAAGGATGAAAAGATTGCGTAGGATGTAACACATAGAATACAAGTCTGAAGGATGAAGTGACGAATTGCTTTAGGAGTGTTGTGCGACTGTAGGATACCCGAAAAGTCGAAGGGAATATTCTATTTCACTGCTATGAGGCCAGCTATGTTATATAGCGCAGAGTGTTAGTTAGGTCATTAAGAAATAATATTCAAGTAAGATGAGTGTAACCGAAATGAGAATGCTAAGGTGGACGTGTGGTAAGATTCTACGAGATATAGTTAAGAATAGGGCTATTTATTTCTTCGATGTTCCGAAAATCCGATCCGATTTTTTTTGATTTTGGAATGCTTTTTTCATTCCGAATTCCAAATTTTCCAAAAAAAGTTGGAATGGAATTGAAACATACTTTGATATTTTTGAATTCCAAAAAATTTCC
>NMUG010011509.1:0-10613 GCA_002855965.1 Monotropa hypopitys
AAAAAATTTAATTTTGGAGCTTTATTTAAAATATTATTTTATGCTATCTTGTAAAAATCAACTCATTCGGATAATGTATAAAATTTTCTTAATTATTTGAATTTTCATCCTGTAAAATTGTGTTTAAACTATGAATAAAAATTCAAAATATTAAGGAAAATTTATACATTATCCGATTGAGCTATTTTTTTACAAGATAACATAAAATAATATTCTAATCAAAACCTAAAAATCAAAATTTTCACGTGGGCCCCACTGGGCCGTGCACCATGAAATCTATACACAGGTAGAGAATTCCACTTCTGTACCCATATAACTGCTCAATAAAGAGTGATGCAATATGAATGAATACATATATTCTATTATACTCTTTCGGTCCCAAATTATTAGGTCTTTTTTGAAAATTTAATTTATTAAGATGTGAAACGTTTGTATTGTTTTTTGTTTTATCTCTAAATCCAATTGATATTAACGAGATCAATTTTGTGTGTTTATTTTTTATATGAAACTCAAAATATATGTAATATAGATTTTGCTTGATATTGTTGGGGCCGAACTAGGAATTGATGTTGGAGCAATATCGACCCTGACAGAGGTCGGGCCCATCAGGCGGGGAATCGAGCAACTGATCGCGTTACAGGACTGATGGTGGGAGGTCCCGAGGCTTGCTTCGGTGTGGAAGGTTCACTGCCCGGGATAGCTCTCGGACGACGGAGCAGAGTATCGAATAGTGACCCTTCAGCCAGACATCATGAGACCTCGACTGCAGGTAAGATTCTCTTAGGGGACAACATCATGAATTTCCCACTCGTGGTAGGCACATGCCTGACAGAGAATCATCTTTCTGAGATTCCTGCAACACGTCATTCTCCTTTTCAACTTTTCAACCTCCCTATATTGTTGGACGATGACCGTCCACTCAGCCGCCCATGCGCGCAGGTATGGCAGGCACACTACCCCAGATGACTAGAATGGAATCTCACCTGCACTGAAGCGCGTGCAAGCCACTCACCACTGATTCTATAAAAGGAGGAGAGCATTCTACATTTGAGGTACATTGTCTCCTGAGCTAAAACTCTATCAAATCGCTATTTCTCTCTCTAGAGCTCTTGCTGACTTAATTATCAAAGGGTCAACCGACGACATTGCTAGTAGCCTAACGTTTGTTCTTTTGCAGTCATATCCACAACTCATATTTCACAGGTAGATTCAAGGATCTGGAAGGAAAACCCCTCACTTCAATTGGCGACTCCATTGGGGACTTGCTTTTATTTCGTTGAATCTCTCATCTCTTCAAGTTACTGCTATAAGAAATGGATCAGAGTGAGCATAACACCTCCAAGAGAAACAATGCTGGCACTCGAAAGGCTAAGGGTAAAGGAGTTGATGACGGAACCATGGCTCTGGAAACCAATGTTCATTCGGGAAGACGAATACAGACTGGTGATGCCAGCCACAACACATCTTGTCTGGATGCTCCAGCCAAGATGATTACCAAGCAGTACATCCGAAAGCTGCAAGGTGACCTTGGTAAAAAAGATGACAAGATTGATTCCGTCATGCAGGATATGGTTCTCTTGAGAGAGGCTACCAAAAAGGGGAGGTTAGTCCTAAGAGCCAACAACATCGAAGACAATGATCTAGATTACCAGACACCTTCTCAAAGTAAAAGCAAGCCATCCGGTAGCGAAAGAGTGTCTGCTTTGAATCGCCTTGGCCGAAGGATGGATGAAGTCTCTGTCCGGAGAGGTGGTAACGAGGGTCGTCACGTCAGACAGTGCCTATCGCATGGCCGGTGCAGGGACAAACATTCATTAGATAGCTAGAGTTCATCCATCTTTGATCGTCTAGGTCCAAATGTAGAAGTACCGGTGGAGACCCCGACTAGGGGAAATACAAGAGCTATCATTGTCGAGAGATTATCGATGAAGCAATTAATGGGACATCCGAGCTTTATACTCGGAGCAGGAGGTTACACAGAGTAGAAGTATGGCTAGCACAGCCAGAGGAGTAGCACCGACATGAAAAACTGACCTGCTTCCCATTTTTCCTAGAGATTGAGGCCATGAGCCCATCCCACCGGTAGGCTTATCACCCCCAAAATTCAATAAGTATGATCCCAAGATAGAGTCCTACACTCGCATCATCTCCTTCTAGCAGATGATGTCTATGTACTCCAGATACGATGTACTAATGTGCAAACTATTCCCATCCCGCTTGGGAGAGGTCAGACTGCTCTAGTTTGACCGACTGTCAATGGGATCCATCACCTCCTGGAAAGATCTCTCTATGGCCTTTATGGCCCGTTTCATTACCAACTCCAGGGTAAACAAAGAGGTAGTTTCCTTTCTCATCCTTCGAGGAGCAATGTCAGAATCATTGTACCAGTACGCAGCCCAATATTGGGACCTTTACAATGAGATTGAAGAATATGACCAAAAGATTGTAGTGATGTCATTCAAGCTCGGCCTGGACCACTCTAGTTGAGAGTTCGAAGATCTGATTCTCTTTTCCTCATCTACAATGAACGAGCTCATGGCTCGAATTGAGCTCCATGCAAAACTGGAGGAAGCTAAGGTGGAAAGAAGCAAAGTGGAGAAACTCTCTGGCAACGGCATAGGGAGTGGTGGATCGACAAGGAAGAAAGAAACCAATACGATTCAGGTAGGAGAGTGTTGTACCCACAATTCGTATGAGTTTGTGGCTCACACCACCGTGTTCAAGGATCCCATCTATATCCTCCTCCACAAAATCAAGAAGGAGTCTTTTTTTAGATGGCCTGAGAAATGACTGGGGGCCCATAGAAAGGGTAATGACAAGTTCATATGCTCTTACCATAGGGAGAAGGGCCACCTGACCACAAACTATAGGGCCTACAAGGGTTCCATGATGAAATAGTGACGGCTGGTCACCTCGCCCCCTATATTGACGAGGAGAAGATAACTTTCAGAGCAGCTAAGGAAGAGCCAAATTCAGAGCTTCGTACCATCAATGTAATCCATGGTATGGTGGACCGGTGCCGAGAAGAGAAGCTCCGGGCCGAGTTGGAGCAATCTGCTAGAAAGGAAATCATGTCGGTCCAACCAGCGACAAAGAAGGTCAAGCCAGACTCGAGATATACCATTTCCTACTTCAAAAAGGATTCTGACAGGGTTCAACACCCACACGACAATGCTTTGGTCATCACATTGTAGGTCAGAGACTACAATGTCTGAAGTGTCCTGTTCGACTTTGGCAACTCAGCCGACGTGATGTACTACTCATTATTTAAGAAGATGGGCTACAAGCCCGAAGACCTACAACCGACCGACATGCCACTCGTGGGGTTTGATATGGCTTCTGTTTGACCACTTGGCAAGATAACTATCTATGTGGTTGTTGGATCAATCACAACCGACATAGAATTCATGGTGGTTGACGTCAACTCCCCTTACAATGCTATCTTGGGCCGAACATGGGGTCCACAATATTAGGGGAGTGGCCTCATATACCACCAAACTATCAAATTTATTAGCATTCGAGGTATGGAAGAGCTCCGAGGGGACCATACGGTAGGCAAGAAGTGCTATATCACTGCGGTCAAAGGTAATGTAACTACGAAGCAGGGTCATTGGGTAGAGGTTCTGGACCATCCTATATTGGATGGCATCAGTACAAGTGCCTTAGAGAAAGCTGTAGAGGGCCTTATTACCATACCTTTAAGTGCAGATGATCTGGATCACTTCTTTCTTATTGGTTCATCTCTCACCAAAGCCGAGCGAGCATACATGGTGGATCTTCTAAAAAGCAACATAGAAGTATTTGCCTAGACACCATACGAGATGTCAGGGGTGGATCCAAGCTTCATCACCCACCATATCAAGGTTCTGTCAGACTCCAAATCCGTGGTGCAGAGATCCAAATGGTCGGCAGCAATTCATACCAAAGCCGTGATAGAAAAGGTCGGCCGGCTGGCGGAAGAACAAGAAATCATGAAAGTCTAATATCCCACATGGATAGCCAACGTCTTAGTGGTGAAAAATAAAAAGGCAAGTGGAGGGTCTGTGTGGATTACACTAACCTCAATGATTCTTTCCCAAAGGACAGTTTCCCTTTACCAGGGACTGACCAACTTGTAGACTCAACTGCCAGACACCCCCAGAAGAGTTTCATGAATGCTTACCGGGGGTACCATCAAGTTGCCATGTTTGGTCCGGATCAAGACAAGACAACATTCATCACCCCCGTAGGATATTATGTTACCGAGTGATGCCCTTCGATCTAAAAATGTCGGGGCAACTTATCAAAGGATGATCACCAAGATGTTCGGCTCCCAATTTGGCGACACAATACAAGCTTATATAGGCGACATAGTGGTCAAAAGCAAGGCCGAAGACCACCACCTAGCCGAATTACAGAATGTCTTCGACATCCTAAAGGAGCACAAACTTCGCCTCAATGCTTCGAAATGTGCCTTCGGTGTCAGTTCTGGGAAATTCTTGGGATACCTGGTCACATACCGAGGCATTGAGGCCGATCCATCCCAAGTGTCAGCAATCCAATAGTTAGAGGATCCCAGAACTCTAAAGGAGGTTTAGAAGCTCGCAGGCATGGCGGCATCCCTGAACCAATTCATTAGTCGGTCCTTAGCCAAATGCCAACCATTCTATAAGGTGCTGAAGAAGAACAGCCATCGGCACTTCGAATGGACCGACCAATGCAGGACCGCCCTAAGCAACCTCAAGTCATACCTCTCATCGGTTCCACTCCTCACCAAACAGTAGGGGGAGGATCTCTACCTTTACTTGGTTGTGATGCCACATGCAGTAAGCTCGGCACAGGTTTGGCAAGAAGGGCATGATCAACTATTGGTATACTTTTCGAGCAAGTCCCTCATCAGTGTAGAAACTAGGTATTTACCATTAGAGAAACTTACTTATGCACTGGTTATCTCTTCGAGGAAACTTGCCCCGTACTTCTAGACTCACACAATTGTAGTCTTGACCGAGTTCCCTCTTCGGTCAATCCTAAGACGAACCGACCTGTCTGGCCAGATAATCAAATAGGCTATCGAATTTGCAAACTTCGACATCAAATTCCAACCCATAGCTTCTATCAAAGGCCAGATCCTTGCCGGCTTTATCGTCGAGTTCTCTCCTCGGTCAGAGTCCTCTCATACAAAGGAAAACCAGTCACCCAAGTTGAGGGGCGTTGGAAAATGTTCGTGGATGGAGCTTCCAACAGCCGAGGAAACGGGGCCGGAGTGGTACTCATTTTGCCAGAAGATGTATTCATGAACAATCACTTCGATTTAACTTCAGTGCATCTAACAACGAAACTGAGAATGAAGCACTACTTACTGGACTCAAAGCTGCCGAAGAGTTGGAGATCCAGAGACTCACAATATACAGCGACTACCAGCTGGTAGTAAATCAGATCAATGACAATTGGTGCTGAGATGAGAGAATGGGAAACTACGTTCAGAAAGCAAGGGAAAACTGGGGTTATTTAGGGAAGTCCAGATTCAGTAGGTCGATAGGTACTAGAATTCACACCCTGAAACTCTCACATGAGTAGCTTCGGCGGCAAAAGCAAAAGAACAAAGAAAAATTAGCATCCAGAGCTTGGACCAGCCAAGCATAGACCCGTTGAAGCCGACAATGGTCTACTACATCGACCATAGGCTGAGCTGGATGGATCCAACAAGTGCCTTTCTGAAGGATGTATCATTTCCCGAAGAAAAGAGAGATGCCCACTGGATAATCCATAAGTCGGTCTAGTGTTGGCTTTCTCCAGACTCAAATATCTACATGCAATCATTCTCTGGACCGTACCTCCCATGCATACGTCCGACCCTAGTGGAAGGAGTATTGCAGGAACTTCATTCCGGCAATTGTGGCGCTCATACAAGAGGGAGGTCACTTGCACATAGAGTCGTTTCTTAGGGCTATTGGTGGTCAAAGATGATGGAAGATGGGGAAAGGATCGTAAAGAAGTGTGACGCCTGCCAGAGGTTCTCTTCAATCATTCACCTGTCCACCGAAGAGCTTATCCCTCTGACGAGTCCACGGCCTTCACTCAATGGGGCTTGGACATCATCAGCAAGCTCCTGATAGCACCAGGAGGGTTCAAGTTCCTGATCACCATAATGGACTACTTCTCTATATGGGTGGAGGCCAAGTCACTAGTCACTACAGCGGACAAGGACGTCAAGCGATTTGTATGGAGAAACATTGTCTCACACTTTGGCATTCCCTATGCTTTCATTTCTGATAATGACACTCAATTTGTGGGAGAACTTTCACCAACTAATATGTTGAGCACATAATCAAGTTTTATAATTCAACTCCCCACTACCCCTAAGGCAATAGGCATGCCGAAGTATCGAACAAAACAAGCGGTAGAGGAATCAATAAAAGGCTCCAAGCAACAAAGGAAGATGGGCCGAAGAGCTACATATTGTCCTATAAGCATATCGAATAATCCCTCAGCACTCTACGGGACAAACCTTGTTCTCATTGGCATTCGGCATGGAAGAAGTGATCCCGTTGGAAGCTGGACTACCAACCATCAGAACCGAAGTATTTGACGAGGTGTCCAACAGTACATTAATTTAGAAGGACCTGGACCTAACCGAAAAAAGAAGAGACACATCCAGGACCAGACTAGCATCATACCAGTAGAGGGTAACCAAGAGCTTCTCCCATTCGGTACGGACAAAGCTTGCAAAACAGATGACCTCGTCCTAAGGAAATTCATTGGAAACAAGAAAAAAAGTTTAGATGGGAAACTCTGTCCAAACTGGGAAGGGCTGTACAGAGTTGTCGTCCAGGCAGGGACCAATGCTTATAGACTCGAAGGATTGGACGGTGCTCCAATACCAAGACCATGGAATGCAACCAATCTAAAGATATACTACTACTAGGCAAACAAAATTGTATCACACACTATGGTTATCAATGAAACAATTTTGTCTTTTAATCTCGAAAATTGTGCATCTATGTGATTGGTGGTATTACCGAAGCATAGTAGTCTTGTTTGGTGATATTGCCAAAGCAAGCACAGTTATTGTTCATCTATAAAATGTGCAAGCAGTTATTCGGTGGTATTATCGAAGCAAGTACAATTGTCATTCATCTATAAAATGTACAAAACATTGTTCGGTAGTGTTACCGAAGCAAGATGAAAGTTTGACCAATCTTATTCGATGAAATTGTCGAAGCTGAGCAATAGTTTTCTCAACCTCCTTCGGTGAGATTGCTGAAAGAAATGTGAAGGTCCTTCTCTTCAGTAATATGATTTTCGACTGAATTAAAAGAGTAGAATTAAAAGAGTAGAATTCCGACAAATCATCAAGCCAAGGACCGAAGTACCAATCATTAGAACCCCATCCTCGGTTGGGGGGAGAGGAGCAGTACAAATAGTTGAAAACAATAAGAAGTCAAAATGAAAGTTGGTGAAATTAAAAGGTAAAAATGTTCACAAATACATCAACAAAAATAGTCCATTAAGCTTCAGGTGCTCGAGGATCGGCAACAGCAAGCTCGGTCCTAACAACAACAGAAGCATGTGACCCGCTAATCCAGCCCCACCAATGTAAGAAGCAACCGGGGGAATGACACCGATTGACTCAGCATCATCCTTCAACCCCGTGGAGACAAGGCCACTGATCCCGTCTTTCGTGAACAACATGTCCCAGATACTGGCAATATGACGACTGCACTTATCCTCGGCTTTGTCATACACTTTATCGTAGGACTCCTGCTCAAGACTGCCAGCCCTCTTCTTTTCCACCTCCATCTCGGCTCGTGCCCTCTTAACTTCGCCCTTCAAATGTATAATCTCTGCATCCTTAGCAGTAACACTATCTTCAAAGGCTCTTACCTTATCCATCAGCTCTGCAACGAAGCGATTGGCCTCCGCCAACTTTGCGAGGCTCTCTTCACTAGCCTTCCGAGCATAATGGGAGGTCCAAAGCATCTCAATGATTCGCTCCTCCATGCCGACACCGACGGTCATTATGTGCCAAAAATAAATCAGCAAGACAAACCAAAGAAAAGGATCGAATAATATGGACAAGCAAAGGAACCATGCCTGCCTAGTGTAGCACGTCATCTGATGGAAACGGGTCATAACACCTATTGGGAGAGACTCTACATCCTTCGTCAATTCGAAGTCTTGGGCTAGGGCCACAATTAGGCTTTCCTCCATGCTGTCAGTTGCCACTGGGCCATAACCCTCAAACCTGAGGTCAGGAGCTCACTTCGGCACCAGATCTATCTCTCCGTCGGCATCTCCAATAGGCTATGAGGACTCCGAAGTCACAGTACCGGTCTCAGTATTAGTCTGGGTCCTAGTAACTTCTTAGACGATTGTAGCCCTCTTTCGGGCGGACGCCTCTTTCAGTTCGTTGGTACTAGGGGCCCTCTGATGTTATGGTTGGATGATGATGGTCATGTCACGTTCGGCTTGGATAGGGGCTAGCTAAAGATGTCGGTAGCAATTTTTATTGGCCTTCTACGGTTGGTCGTGTCTTCTTCCTCCTCTTCGGCACTATTGGCAGAAACTTGGCAAGGCTCTAAGGTACGAGTATACGATGACGTATACTCTAGAAGAGTGGGAGCCGAGCGTCAGGACCGGGAAAGGTCATAGATTTTCTTGACCTTGTCCAAATCAGCCTGAAGCTTCAGTCTATATACGGTGACAGCCTCTGCAAAATAGAACACAACAAGTCAGCAATGCACTATACACTCGTTGGTCCTAATTGAAAGATAGAAGCTTACCAGGAACGTCGGGCTTGAAGGGAACCGGGAAGGGGGTCCCGGGGAATTGGAACGTGCCCAAGACTATCATATAGTCACCGACGTACTTATCAGAGTCGGGAAAGTTGGAAATAGGACCCACTTGGCTCGGCCTCCTACCGAAGTAATAATTGTGTGATCTTTTGTTGAAGCTGAGCATGTAACAGCCAAAGATGTCTTCAAGATCAATCATCTCCCCCAAGTTTCGGCTTAGCTTTGCCACCCCTATAATGATCCTAAAAACATTCAACATCACTTGCGATGGTATGAGGTAAAGCTGGCTGAAGAATAGGCTTATAAGGGGTGGAAGGGAAACCGAATGGCACCTTTGATGATGGCAGGGATGGGGACATGAATTTGTGATAGCCCAAACTCTGTGTCACCGACCATGGCTAGAGAAATATGGACGCCATTCAGCACGACATATTCCTCTTTGAACTATCTAATGAATGACTATGAGGACAACAACATCTGGAACTTGTCTGACCACATCTTCAACAGCATGAATAAACCTAAAAAGAAAAGAAAAGGGGCACCGTCATGCGGTTCAGAAATATGTCGGACATTTCGATAACAAAGAGGAACATCAGTCCGGAGGATGGACAACCATCAGGCCACATCGTGATACAACCCTATCAGCAGGGAAGCATGTGTACTGTTGTGGTAGGGAAGGTTGATTCCAGCATCTTCTTAGGCCTTGGGAAGCCAACCCCAGGGTCTGGCCAGATGATAAGCCCTAAATATATGACGAAGGGTGTGGAAATGATAGAGAAATGCATCGAATGAGTTAGAAAAGTACATGAGAATGGAAAAGAGAGAAGAAGCTGAATAAAGCCTCACCGGAAATCGCTGGAGGTGGTTGCCAAAAATTGCCTGGTGAAATGGGCAGAGCTTTAATGTTCTGAAATGAACAGAGCGAATGGCCTGTCCTAGGGTGGGGTATAAATAGTCCAGCCCTTGGGCAGGAAAGTACTGCGACTGGAGAACCGGATCAACTGGTTTGGGCTAACGGACGACATTCATCATTGTCCGCAATTAATAAAAAGTGGACCGTCGCAACCAATCAATAGTCGCATGTACAACTAGTCACATCAACCATAGTGCCGACCAATAGCAAAGCGCCACGTGGTCTCGGGTCATATCCTGACAAGCACTTTTTAGGTCTGGGACTGACAAGTACTGAAGCGATGTCTGGACAGCAGTGCCAATGGTGTAGAAGGTGACACGTGTTCAGAATCCAAGCGATAGTTGTCAAGGTGTCAGAATCTCAGACCCCAAAGAACATTGGGATATGAAATGACTGCATCTCTTCGACACTAATGCATCTTTACGGCCCTAGCAGGTTCTTTGGATATTAGTCAACCCCGCTTCGGCCAATATACTTCGGCTAAAGGGATTGAGGGGCTATTGTTGGGAACCAAACCAAGAATTGAGGCCAGAGCATTAGCGACTATGGTAGCTGGACCTCAACTGGGCATGAGCCAGATCCTCGTAGCCAGATCAGTCGGCCCAAATCCGGACCCTACCCTGTAACTAGGAGGTGAAATCGGTCCGGTTTGGGCCGGTTTGGGGTAAAATCCCAGACCAAATCGGTTAAATCGGTTTGGGGGTATGTAAACTAAAATCGGATCGTATTAAATCGGTTTGGTTCGGTTTCGGTTCGGTTTTGGTTTATTCACATATTTTGTAAAATACATATTTTACACTTTTATGCAAAAAAATATATATTTTTATAAAATATACATATATTTTTATATGTATTTGAGTTTTGGTTATTAATTGACATTAATCAAAAAAATAAATTGCAAAAACTATACGTTTTTTACACTTTTT